>RJVU01018862.1:540272-555940 GCA_003731715.1 Anabarilius grahami | reverse complement strand
GATAAACTATAACTATAACAGTAACTATGACGATAAAGTATAACAGTAATTATAACTATAACGATAAACTATAACTATAATGATAAACTATAACAGTAGCCATAACCATAAACTATAACGATAAACTATAACAGTAACGATAACGATAAACTGTAACAGTAACTATAACGATAAACTATATCGATAACAGTAACTAACTATAATGATAAACTATAACGATAATGATAAATTCTAACATTAACTATAACTATAACAGTAACGATAACTATAACGATAAACTATAACAGTAACGATAAACTATAACAGTAACTATAACGATAAACTATAACTATAACAGTAACTATGACGATAAAGTATAACAGTAATTATAACTATAACGATAAACTATAACTATAATGATAAACTATAACAGTAGCTATAACCATAAACTATAACGATAAACTATAACAGTAACGATAACGATAAACTGTAACAGTAACTATAACGATAAACTATATCGATAACAGTAACTAACTATAACGATAAACTATAACGATAATGATAAATTCTAACATTAACTATAACAGTAACGATAACTATAACGATAAACTATAACAGTAACGATAACGATAAACTATAACAGTAACTATAACGATAAACTATATCGATAACAGTAACTAACTGTAACGATAAACTATATCGATAATGATAAATTCTAACATTAACTATAACTATAACAGTAACGATAACTATAACGATAAACTATAACAGTAACGATAACGATAAACTATAACAGTAACTATAACGATAACGATAAACTATAACGATAAACTATAACAGTAACGATAACGATAAACTATAACAGTAACTATAACGATAAACTATAATGATAAACTATAACTATAACAGTAACTATGACGATAAAGTATAACAGTATTTATAACTATAACGATAAACTATAACTATAATGATAAACTATAACAGTAGCTATAACCATAAACTATAACGATAAACTATAACAGTAACGATAATGATAAACTGTAACAGTAACTATAACGATAAACTATAACAATAAACTATAACTATAACAGTAACTAACTATGACGATAAAGTATAACAGTAATTATAACTATAACGATAAACTATAACTATAACGATAAACTATAACAGTAACTATAACCATAAACTATAACAATAAACTATAACTATAACAGTAACTATCTATGACGATAAAGTATAACAGTAATTATAACTATAACGATAAACTATAACTATAATGAAAAACTATAACAGTAACTATAACGATAAACTATAACAGTAACTAACTATGACGATAAAGTATAACAGTAATTATAACTATAACGATAAACTATAACGATAATGATAAATTCTAACATGAACTATAACAGTAACGATAAACTATAACAGTAACAGTAACTATAACGATAAACTATAACAGTAACGATAACGATAAACTATAACAGTAACTATAATTATTATGATAAAATATATAACAGTAACTAACTTTAACGATAAACTCTAACAATAACTATAACAGTACCTATAACGATAAACTATAACTACAACAGTAACTATAATTATAACGATAAAATATATAAGAGTAACTATAACTATAATGATAAACTTTAACGATAATGATAAATTCTAACATTAACTATAACTATAACAATAAACTATAACCATAACTATAACACCTATACCTTTAACAATATAACAATAACTAAATGATAAATGTAGCGATAAATATAGTGATAACTATAACAGTATATATGACTATAACAATAACTATAATGATACATGTAATGATATATATATTGATAACAATAACTAATAACAATATTGATAACTAACAATAGCTAACTATGAAAGTGTAATGACTATAGCAACTACAACGATAAAAAATATAATGATAAATGTAACGATAAATATAGCGATAACGATAATTATAAAAATGTAACTAATGATAACTGTAGTGATAATTATAACAAAAACTATAATGGTAATGATCAATTTAATGATTAAAATTAGTGATAACGATAGCTATAACTATGTATAATGATAACTATAATAACTGTAGTGATAAAAATATCGATAATAACTATAACAATATCGATAACTAACTATAATGATAACTGTAACGATAACTATACTAACTATAATAACTACAATGATAAATGTAACGCTAAATATAGCGTTAATGATAACTATATAATGTGTGTAACTATAGCAATAGCCATAATAACTATCACAATGACTAAGTATGATAATTGTATTGATAAATATAACGACAGAAATAGCTATAAGAATAATGGTACAATGGTAACTGTAACAACTAGGATAATAATAAATGATAAATGTAACTAAATATAGTGATAATGATAAATATAACAATAAATAAAATGACTATAATGGTAAATACTAACGTTAAATATAACTATAATAAATATAGCGATAACTATACCTATATCTATAATAATAATGATAACTAGAACTATAAAACTAATGATAACTATAAGTATAAAGATGACTATGATGATAAGTATAATAACCATGATAAAAATAACGATAACTGTTTGCTGTAGCAATAACTGTAATAACTATAAGATAACTAGAACTATAATAATGATAAACAATGTTAAATGTAGCAATAAAAATATCTATAACTGTAATAACTATAATAATCATAACGTAAATGTAATAACTATAACGATATCTATAACTATAAAAATAACTAACAGCTATACAAAAACTATAATAACTGTGATAAATATAACAATAACTGTGATAATTATAACAATAATTGTAACGATAACTAATAACTATAACAATAAGTGTAATAACTATAATAAAATCTATAATAATAAATAAAATCACAGACAACTAAAATAACTGTAACATTAACCTAACATAATTGCAACGCGCGCTTTAAAATAGAAGGATTTTGATTGGCTGTCAGTGTTTTTATCGATCATATCCTTCTCTGAAAGTGATTCCAATGTGAGTCGTTATAGTTCTTGTGTGAACTCTGCTGTTCTCATAGAGTTCTAGTGATTGGTTATAGTTCTTGTTGTCACCCTCATGCCGTTCCATGCAACACTAAAGTTCAGCAGAATGAGATTTGAGAGTGTGAAGGCCAGCAGTGAGTAACGGCTGTGTTCGTCTCCTGCAGTACTATCATTCGGTCAGAATATTCGCGGGTCAGGACCCGTCCTGTGTGTGGGTTGGATGGGTCACTCCTGACTACCACTACTACAGCACCAACTTCAGCCTCAGCAAGAACCGCACGGTGACGGTCACCCTGGGAGACGAGCGGGGTCGTGTGCACGAGAGGTGGGTGCTCAGTGTTATATGTTGCCCTGGGTCATGTGATGATGTGCTGACGTCACTGTGTCATGTGACAGCATGAAGAGGAGTAACTGTTACATGGTTTGGGGTGGAGACGTCACCAGTGCCGCCCACTCATCCAGCAGGAGTAACGTGGATTTAGAGATCGGATGCCTCATTGATTTGGCGACGGGTCTGTTAGCTTTCACAGTCAACGGCAAAGAGATTCCGACCTCGTACCAGGTACCGTCAGCTCATGTGGCGTCAAACTCGTAACTTCAGACAGATTATCAATAAATGTGTGAAATGAACATCTGTTTTCCAGGTGGAGCCCAGCACAAAACTCTTTCCTGCTGTGTTTGTGCGGCCAACAAGCTCAAATCTGTTCCAGTTTGAACTCTCCAAAATCAAGGTGTGTCGATCCACATATTCCTATAACTTGTGTTCTAGAACTCTTCTACATACCTATAACGACAACTATAACAGTAATTACAACGATAACGATAAACTACAACAGTAACTATAAATGTAACGATAAACTATAACAGTAACTATAAATGTAACGATAAACTAAAACAGTAACTATATAACAATAAACTATAACAGTAACGATAACGATAACGATAAACTACAACAGTAACTATAAATGTAACCATAAACTATAACAGTAACTATATAACAATAAACTATAACAGTAACTATAAATGTAACGATAACTATAACAGTAATTACAACGATAACGATAAACTACAACAGTAATTATAACGATAAACTATAACAGTAACTATAAATGTAACGATAAACTAAAACAGTAACTATATAACAATAAACTATAACAGTAACTATATAAAAATAAACTATAACAGTAACTATATAACAATAAACTATAACAGTAACGATAACGATAAACTACAACAGTAACTATAACGATAAATTACAACAGTAACTATAAATGTAACGATAAACTACAACAGTAACTATATAACAATAAACTATAACCGTAACGATAACGATAAACTACAACAGTAACTATAAATGTAACGATAAACTATAACAGTAACTATATAACAATAAACTATAACAGTAACGATAACGATAAACTACAACAGTAACTATAAATGTAACGATAAACTATAACAGTAACTATATAACAATAAACTATAACAGTAACTATAACGATAAACTACAACAGTAACTATAAATGTAACGATAAACTATAACAGTAACTATATAACAATAAACTATAACAGTAACGATAACGATAAACTACAACAGTAACTATAACGATAAATTACAACAGTAACTATAACGATAAACTATAACAGTAACTATATAACAATAAACTATAACAGTAACTATAACGATAAACTACAAAAGTAACGATAACGATAAACTACAACAGTAACTATAACGATAAACTATAACAGTAACTATATAACAATAAACTATAACAGTAACTATAACGATAAACTACAAAAGTAACGATAACGATAAACTACAACAGTAACTATAACGATAAACTATAACAGTAACTATATAACAATAAACTATAACAGTAACTATAACGATAAACTACAAAAGTAACGATAACGATAAACTACAACAGTAACTATAACGATAAACTATAACAGTAACTATATAACAATAAACTATAACAGTAACTATAACGATAAACTACAAAAGTAACGATAACGATAAACTACAACAGTAACTATAACGATAAACTATAACAGTAACTATATAACAATAAACTATAACAGTAACTATAACGATAAACTACAAAAGTAACGATAACGATAAACTACAACAGTAACTATAACGATAAACTATAACAGTAACTATATAACAATAAACTATAACAGTAACTATAACGATAAACTACAAAAGTAACGATAACGATAAACTACAACAGTAACTATAACGATAAACTATAACAGTAACTATATAACAATAAACTATAACAGTAACTATAACGATAAACTACAAAAGTAACGATAACGATAAACTACAACAGTAACTATAACGATAAACTATAACAGTAACTATATAACAATAAACTATAACAGTAACTATAACGATAAACTACAAAAGTAACGATAACGATAAACTACAACAGTAACTATAACGATAAACTATAACAGTAACTATATAACAATAAACTATAACAGTAACTATAACGATAAACTACAAAAGTAACGATAACGATAAACTACAACAGTAACTATAACGATAAACTATAACAGTAACTATAAATGTAACAATAAACTATAACAGTAACTATAACGATAAACTACAACAGTAACTATGTAACAATAAACTATAACAGTAACTATAACGATAAACTACAACAGTAACTATATAACAATAAACTATAACAGTAACTATAACGATAAACTACAACAGTAACTATATAACAATAAACTATAACAGTAACTATATAACAATAAACTATAACAGTAACAATAACGATAAACTACAACAGTAACTATAACTATAACAAAATTATAACGATAATGATCAATTCTAACATTAACTATAACCATAACTATAACTGTAACTGTAACTATAACGATAAACTATAACGATAATGATCAATTCTAACATTTAAAAAAAAAAAATTTATTTAACCTTTATTTAACCAGGAGAGTCCCATTGAGATTAAAAACCTCTTTTTCAAGGGAGTCCTGGCCAAGAGGCAACAACATTTACACAATCACAAACATACAAAGAAACATTAAAATAACATAAGTTATAAAAAACAATTGCACATTATTGAGGCAGTCTCCATTGCTTTCAGCTTAGTTTTAAAAGCGTTTAAGGATAAGAGCTCAGTCAGTTTCCAGTCCTTCTGCAACATGTTCCAAGCAAAAGGAGCCTGGTGGACAAAGGCTTTCTTCCCCAACTCAGTGCGGGCAAAAGGGACAGAGAGCAACAGCTGATCGTTTGATCGCAGGGAGTAAGAGTCAACACTTCTCTGTTTGATTAAAGTACAAATGTACGGAGGCAGTAATCCGAGCATAGCTTTGAAAATAAAAGTGTACCAATGTCCCTGCCTCCTAGTGGCCAGAGAAGGCCATCCCACTCGTGAATACAATTCACAATGATGCGTCATGGCTCTACAGTTAGTAATGAACCTCAGAGAAGCATGATAAACCGTGTCCACCATTTGAAGACATGAAGAAGAAGCATTCATATAAAAAAGATCACCATAATCTAACACAGTTAAAAAAGTTGCAGTGACAAGGCGCTTCTTTACTTCAAAAGAAAAACACAATTTATTACGGAAGAAAAACCCCAGTTTAAGTTTTAATTTCTTCACAAGTTTTTCTACGTGTGGTTTAAAAGTGAGGGAGTCATTAATCAACAACAACAAAATCAGAACAGAGTCCCTCACATTTAATGCATTGAGTCCTATTATTCAGATAATTTGAGAACCATGCAACTGCATGCTCTGACAATCCTGAGCAAGTTAATCTGTTCTTTAAAACAGCACGGTCGACAGTGTCAAAAGCCTTTGACAGATCTAAAAAAAGTGAAGCACAGAACTGTTTCTTATCAAGTGCCACAATAATATCATTTATCACCTTCATAGTAGCGATGGTAGTACTGTGCTTTTTTCTGAAGCCTGATTGAAATTTAGAGAGGATGTCATTTGAATACAGGAACTCTTTCAGCTGATCACAAACAAGAGATTCCAGAATTTTCGATAAAACACATAAATTTGATATCGGCCTATAGTTAGACAGAACTGCTGGATCACCTCCTTTTAATAAAGGTAGAACAAAAGCTGATTTCCAAACTGATGGAATTTCTTTGGTTTTAATTGAAAGATTAAAATGAATTGAAAGTGGCTCTGCTATAAAATCTGCTGCCAACTTCAAAAAATAAGGCTCTATCAAATCTGGTCCAGGGGGTTTTCTGTGATCTAATGTTTTTAGAGCCTTCTGCACTTCATGGACAGTAAAAGGTGCAAAATCAAAAAGGTCTCCAAAAAACATTGGGGATTCTATGCAAGGATTCATCGAGGAAGTTCCTGTAGTGTCAAACAAGGAACCAGATGATAAAAAGTGTTCATTAAAACAATTCAAGACTTCACTTCTATCATAAACTGGGACTGAATCTTTAAAAACAAATGTAGGAAGAACCTGAGAAATTTTATTCACAGAAAGAGACTTAACCACTTTCCAGAATTTCTTTGGATCCTTGAGGTTCTCAATAGTAACAGACAAAAAGTATTCAGATTTGGCCTTTTTGATAAGAGAAGTGCATTTATTTCCAAGCCGTTTGAAAACAGACCAATCAATAGAAGAATCTGTTTTTCTTGCCTTGACCCATGCTCTGTTACGCTCATGTATGGTATCTGCCAGTTCTGGTGAAAACCAGGGATTTTCTCGCCCCTTCACTCTGCATTTCCGTAAAGGGGCATGTTTGTTTACAATTTGCATAAAACTTTCCTTAAAAAACATCAAAGCTAATTCTACATCTGGTAGCAGCCCTATGTTTTCCCATTTCACCATTGACAAATCATGATGAAAAGCTTGTTCATTAAAATGTTTAAGATTCCTCTTACAAACAACGCGTGGTTTACATTTAGGAATTTTAGTATTTCTACAGGCAGCAACTACACAGTGATCACTTAAATCATTACAGAAGACACCCAGAGAAGAGAACTTATGAGGCACGTTAGTTAAAATCAAATCAATCAAAGTGGACTTTTCTGGACTCTTGAGATTAGGCCTGATGGGTAGGTGGACTAACTGGGTAAGATTAATAGAGTCACAAAACCTTTTAAATTCATCAGAACTTGAATTTAGCCAGTCCCAGTTCAAATCTCCTGCCATAAGTAGTTCGGTGTAACTCAATTTAGCCAAAAGATCCTTTATTGAATATAGTGCCTCTTTTGAAGCTGAAGGAGGTCTGTAACACCCAACAACAGCAATAGAAAGGGACTTTGCTATTTCTACATTCAAGGCCAAAAATTCCATTTGTTTGCAAATTGACTGGGACAGAACAATAGAGGTATTAAATCTCGATTTACATTTACATTTATGCATTTGGCAGACGCTTTTATCCAAAGCGACTTACATTGCATTATACTATACATTTGTATCTGAGTATGTGCAATCCCTGGGATCGAACCCATGACCTTGGCATTGCTAGTGCCACGCTCTAACCACTGAGCTACAGGAAAGCCCACGATTTAACGTAAATAGCTACACCGCCGCCTTTTTTTGGTCTATCAGTACGATAAACATTGTACCCAAGTATGTTGATGTCTTCATTAGTGATAGATTTACTCAACCAAGTTTCAGAAATTATAACAACATCTGCACCTGTTGATTTAACCCAAATTCTATCCATGTCCATCTGTGGTAGTAAACTACGCACATTAAGATGAACATATTTGAGACCAGACAAAGACTTCAAATCAGAAGGAGTCTGGGAGCATTGCAGCTCAGGGCCTGGGTTTGGTTGCACATTTCCAGACAAAAGTAGAAGTAAGACAATCAACAATCTTTGTTTCACATTTGATTTTGACTCAATTCTTTGATGCGTAGAAGCCAGGCAAATTCCTTCATTTAGTGAACAAGTGAAATAGTTATACAAAGCAAAAAAGCATTGAAGTTTAGGTAGGTTTCTGGGCAGAGCTGGCAAAAAGTTTATGTCACGATCCAATTGAATCGGTAGTTGCTCTAGATTTATAAAAGCTATAGAGCAAGTACCTCTGTAACAAACATTTTTCAAATTGAGGTGACTGTCCGAAGCCCTCCCCCAGTGTGTCCAGGAACAGTTGCTCGCTCCGAGATCCCAAACGCCCAGTAGGCATATAAGAATAGTAAATAAGGCCATTATCCTAAACTTTTAACACTAAGAGAAGTAAATAGCACAGACCTCAGAATGGGATACTCAGGTCCAGGCCGGTTAGCTACAGAAAGCTCTAACGGGCTCAGATCCTAGGCTGGTTAGCTGCAGGAGGATGTAACAGGCTCAGGCTCAGGCCAATTAGCCCTAGAGAATGTAGTCCTCAAATTTCAAGAACATCCACAATCCACATATGTTTGTCGAATAATCCATAAAATACTGACTGCCGTGTTCAAAAAGATAATAAAATGTTATAAAAATCCTTTAAAAACATCAAAACAAAGACAAACACTTAACAAACAAAGGACATGCTGCCATCTTGGATTGTGGGCGGGCTCAAGGTTCAAGGTTAATGTATAGTTACATTAACTATAACCATAACTATAACTGTAACTATAACGATAATGATAAATTATAAAAATTAACTCTAACAATAACTATAACAGTAACTATAAATATAATGATAAACTGTAACAGTAACTATAACGATAAACTATTACAGTAACGATAACGATAAACTAATTATAACGATAAAATATGTAACAGTAACAATAACTATTACGATAAACTCTAACGATAACTATAACAGTAACTATAACGATAAACTATAACCATAACAGTAACTAACTATAAGTAACTAACTAACTATCAGTAACTAACGAAGATAACTTCATCTATAACATCAACTGAAATGATAAATGTAATGATAAATATTGCGTTGATAACTGTAACAATATCGATAACTATAACAATAACTATAACAGTAACTATGATAACTATAATGATAAATGTAAGGATAAATATAGCAGTAACAATAACTATAAAATGTCTATAACTATAGCTATAATTATAACAATGACTAAATATGATAAATCTAATGATAAATATAACAATATCGATAACTATAACAATAAATACAATGGTAACTGTAATGATAACAATAACTATATTAATAACTAATGATAAATATATCAAAATGACTATCTATAATATCTGTAATGATAATTATAATGGTAAATGTAACATTAAATATAGCAGTAGCTATAGCAATATCTCTAACGATAACTGTAACGAGAGTTTGTATGATGTCTCCTCCAGAACGCCATGCCCATCTCATCAGCCATCTTTAAGAGCGAACACAAGAACCCCGTCCCTCAGTGTCCGCCGCGATTAGACGTCCAGACTATTAACTCTGTGCTGTGGAGCCGAATGCCCAACACCTTCCTGAAGGTGGAGACGGCCCGTGTCAGCGAGAGGCAGGGATGGATGGTCCAGTGTCTGGAACCCCTGCAGATGCTGGCCGTACACATCCCAGAGGAGAACCGGTACACACACACACACACACACTCTTAGATTAATTATGTTTTTAAAATTAAATGCATTTAGAAATATAAAAAAAAAAGAAGTATAAATATGATGCATTTCATATTATTTAATAATTTTTTTATTATCAATTTAAATTTGATTTAATTTTGAAAGTGACGTCTTGTGTTTTAGGTGTGTGGATATCATGGAGCTGTCGGAGCAGGAAGAGCTGCGTATGTTCCACTATCACACGCTCAAGCTGTACTGCGCTCTGTGCGCTCACGGGAACACGCGTGTGGCTCACGCGCTCTGCAGCCACCTCGACCAATCACAGCTGCTCTACACCATCGACAACCAGTACCTGTCAGGCGTGCTGCGCGAGGGCTTCTACAGCGTCCTCATCAGCGTGCACCTGGAGACGGCCAGAGCCGCCCGCCTCATGATGAGCAACGAGTTCATCATTCCCGTCACGGCCGAGACGCGCGGCATCCGCCTCTTTCCCGACGCCTCCAAACGCCACCAGCCTCCGGGCGTCAGGCTCAGCGCGTCCCTCAAACCCAGGCTCAACTTCGCGCCGCCGTGCTTCATCAGCAACAAGCGCGAGCAGCACCTGTACAGCCCGGAGATCCCGCTGGACGTGCTGAAGGAGAAGGCCATCATCATGCTGACGGAGGCGGTCCAGGGCGGAGGAGACCACATCAGAGATCCGGTGGGCGGGAGCGTGGAGTATCAGTTCGTGCCCATCCTGCGGCTCATCGGCACGCTGCTGACCATGGGCGTCCTGAGCAGCCAAGACGTGCACAAGATCCTGCTGCTCATCGAGCCCGACGTGTTCGGAGAACGCAAGGAGGACGGGCTGAAAGAAGGACTGACGGGAGCCGAGGAGAAGGCGGTGGAGGCCGGAGAGGAAGAGGTGCGAGACGGGAAAGCGCTCGTGAAGGGACTGCTGGAGAAGAAGCTGCCCGAGTCTGTCAAACGACAGGTGAGAGGACTGGACTGCTTTACTAACATCATATATGCTACTAGTCAGGACACATCTATTTCACATTTATTTCTACAGTGCTTTAGACAATTAAGATTGTTTCAAAGCAGCTTCAGAGTAATAAACAGGAAAATAAGTCATTATTAAAGGATTAGTCCACTTTTAAATTAAATTTTCCTGATAATTTACTCACCCCCATGTCATCCAAGATGTTCATGTGTTTACTTGTCAAAATGCTGTTTCAGCGCAGCTTCAAAAGGCTTTAAACGATCCCACACGAGGAATAAGAGTCTAATCTATAGGTCTTATCTATATTTGTAGGACATCCAGCGTAAACGTTTTGGAGAATATGGAAAGCGGAAGCACGTACAAGCCGTTAATTTGTGTTTATAAAGCATATACAGTTGTATTTTTTCGAAAATGAGTGATGGTTTCTCTAGATAAGACTCTTATTCCTCGTCTGGTATCGTTTAAAGCTCTTTGAAGCTGCACTGAAACTGACATTTTGACATGTAAACACATGAACATCTTGGATGACATGGGGGTGAGTAATTTATCAGGAAAATTTTATTTAAAAGTGGACTAATCCTTTAACACTAATCAATTCAGTTCATGTTGATTCAGTTCGGTTCAATAACATGAACTGATGTTGCAAAGTTCTGCAGTTATGAAATGAAGTATTTATTATGACTGTTTTAAACATTTTTAGAGTAATGTCATAAAGACCGAGACACTANGATTGTTTCAAAGCAGCTTCAGAGTAATAAACAGGAAAATAAGTCATTATTAAAGGATTAGTCCACTTTTAAATTAAATTTTCCTGATTATTTACTCACCCCCATGTCATCCAAGATGTTCATGTGTTTACTTGTCAAAATGCTGTTTCAGCGCAGCTTCAAAAGGCTTTAAACGATACCAGACGAGGAATAAGAGTCTAATCTATAGGTCTTATCTATATTTGTAGGACATACAGCGTAAACGTTTTGGAGAATATGGAAAGCGGAAGCACGTACAAGCCGTTAATTTGTGTTTATAAAGCATATACAGTTGTATTTTTTCGAAAATGAGCGATGGTTTCTCTAGATAAGACTCTTATTCCTCGTCTGGGATCGTTTAAAGCTCTTTGAAGCTGCACTGAAACTGACATTTTGACATGTAAACACATGAACATCTTGGATGACATGGGGGTGAGTAAATTATCAGGAAAATTTTATTTAAAATCCTTTAACACTAATCAATTCAGTTCATGTTGATTCAGTTCGGTTCAATAACATGAACTGATGTTGCAAAGTTCTGCAGTTATGAAATGAAGTATTTATTATGACTGTTTTAAACATTTTTAGAGTAATGTCATAAAGACCGAGACACTATATCCATTTGAACATAT
The DNA here is from genome assembly GCA_003731715.1 of Anabarilius grahami. NCBI lineage: Eukaryota > Metazoa > Chordata > Actinopteri > Cypriniformes > Xenocyprididae > Anabarilius > Anabarilius grahami. The sequence continues at coordinate 543,080 of RJVU01018862.1, read as the reverse complement.
CCATAATAAAATTACAAATTTTAACCTTAAATTAACTTTCATACATTTACACAATTTATGCATTTATATTTTTTACAGCTTTGCTATTTTTAATTAATATATTCACTATTTGCACTATCGTTGATTGTAATATTTCACAATTTGTACTGTTAATATTTTAAAGGGTAATAATATTTCACAATTTTTTACTGTAGTTATTTTAAATGGTAATAATATTTCACAATTTTTTGCTGTAGTTATTTTAAATTGTAATAATATTTCAAATTTTTTTACTGTAGTTATTTTAAATGGTAATATTTCACAATTCTTTGCTGTAGTTATTTTAAATTGTAATATTTCACAATTTTACTGTATTTTTTATCAAATAAATGCGGCCTTGGTGAACAGAAGAGACTCTGTCAAAAACATTACAAATCTTACCAACCCCAAACTTTCAAACGGTGTATATTCACATTATTCATGTAACAGATACTTTATCCAAAGCGACACACAAATGAAGAAAACCATAAGCATTTTAGCATAACATCCACACAAGTTTACAGTAAGAGTTTTTAAAAGTAGTGTATATTGTATCTGATTTGTAAGTCACTGGATAAATGAATAAATGTGCTTGTGTTACTCAGAGTGTATGGTGTGTTTCTGCAGATGTGTGAACTCCTGCACTACTTCTGTGACTGTGAGCTGAGGCATCGCATCGAGGCCATCGTGTCTTTCTCCGACAGCTTCGTCTCCAAGCTGCAGTTCAACCAGAAGTTCCGCTATAACGAGCTGATGCTCGCGCTCAACATGTCCGCCGCCGTCACCGCCAAAAAGACCAAAGAGTTTCGCTCTCCGCCGCAGGAACAGGTGCTGCGCGTCACTGTATAAAACAGTTTACAGTCTTCAGCAGGAAGCCTAATCACATTAAATCCCTCTTTCAGATTAACATGCTGTTGAACTTCAATATGGGTGAAGACTGTCCCTGCCCGGAGGACATCCAGGAGGAGCTGTACGACTTCCACGGCGAGCTGCGGCTGCACTGCGGTACGTTTCTCTGAACACGAATTACAATTTCCCTTAAACAAACACAAATCGCTCTACAGATGATGCTTGTGAAACACTGAGGCGCATTTCAATTCCAGCATTGGGAAATTAATATTTACCGAATAAATCCCTTGGATAACTGGACTAACCAGCGGACCATTAAAGTTAAATTCTCAGCTTTGGTTGGAAACAGCTTGTGATGAGCTGGATTCACTGCAGGTGTAGAGACTCTGACTGAAGCAGATGTTTGCGTTCGGTGGATCTCACATCAAGATGTTTTCAATAATGAATGAGCTCTGGTTTGTGGGGAGCTTCGGATGTCATGAATCCAGTCGTGAGACGGGACAGTGATGTCACTGAGAATGAGTGTCCTTCATCTGTGTCGCTGCAGGGATTCCAGTGGAGGAGGATGAGGAGGATCAGGACACGTCGATTAAAGGTCGCCTGCTCGCCCTGATCTACAAGATCAAAGGTCAACCGCAGAAATCTGAAGCTGAACCCACAGAGAAAGAACAAACTGCTCCCTGTAAGTTAAACTGAGACCTTTGTGTCACTGTATGGTCTTTGTGCCCTATTTTAACGATCTAAACGCAAAGTGTAAAGCGCACGGCGCAGCTGCACTCAGGGCGTGTCCAAATCCACTTTTGCTATTTTAACGACGGAAAAACGGCAACCCATTTTTGAAATGGGTTGTCCCTATTCTCTTAATGAGTAATGGGCGTAATGTTCAATAAACCAGTTAAGTGGCCAGTCAATCTTTCAGTCGTCTGCGTTGGATGCAGGCTTTCAAATAGCGCCGTGCGATGAGTCAGTTAATATATATGTGTGTGTATTGGCACGATTGTTCAATTAATTAGCCAATTTCGTTCATCATTATAAGTAGTAATAGGCTGAATTGAAAATAGGTAGCCTAATTCTAATACACGCAATGACTATTCATCATTACATTTTTATATACACAATAATATTCTTTTACACTGTAATCCTTTTGTTTTTAATATTTGGCATATTTGTGTGATGCTCATCCCTGTGTGTAATAAGCAAAGTCAACGCGCACTGTGGACCCGCAGTTTCTACCAACGCGCTCTAACAAAAAAATATTGCGTCATTGACTTTAGACTAGGTTTGAGTTTTCTATGGCGCAGTCTATTTTCAGCTCCTTAAAATAGCAATGCGCCTGAACACACCTCTTTTTTAGACCAGCACGCCCATGGGCGCACTTTTTATAGGATCATTACAAACAATGGATTCCCTCAAGCAATCCATCTCATGAACACTTGACAAACACACAACACTATTACACATTATTTACTTAAAACGCTTATTTATATTTCAAATTTGCACACATAACTGTACATACAAATTGTCTATATTATATATTGTTTTTTGCTTTTTTTTTTGCACTTTGTCTGTCTTGTCAATTTTAATATTATTATTTTATTCTTTTTATTATGTGTCTTGTCTTGTCGCTGTCACTCTGTTGCACTGTGGAGCTTCTGTCACTAAAACAAATTCCTAGTATGTGTAAACAACATACCTGGCAATAAAGCTCTTTCTGATTCTGATTATAGTAGCAGTCATGCAGTTCCCATTTTATTTTAATTTATTTTATTTTATTTTATTTCATTGTTTTATTTTTTTATTTTATTTTTTTATTTATTTATTTTATTTTATTTTATATTTATTGCATTTTTTATTATATTTTATATTTTATTTTTTAAATTTTGTATTTATTTTTTATTGTCTTTTTTTTGTATTGTTTATTTTATTATTTATTTATTATTT
>RJVU01018862.1:522653-535622 GCA_003731715.1 Anabarilius grahami | reverse complement strand
AGATTATTTACATTATTTTATTATATTATTTATTTCAATTATTTTAAATTATTAGTGTTTTGTTTTTATTTGTTTTTATTTTAAAATTATTTTAACTTGACATTTTTATGATTTAGTTCAATATAAGTGAGCGTTTTTGTTTTTATTTTTGACATATTTCTGATTGACTGAATGGTTTGCGTTTCCTGTGTAGTCCATGTGAGTTTGTGTGTTTGTGTCGACAGCGTCTCCGTCCATGAGAGGATCCACTCCTCTAGATGTGGCGGCTTCGTCAGTGATGGACAACAACGGCCTGGCGCTCGCGCTGGAGGAGCCCGACCTGGACAAGGTGTGTTCACAGCCCCAACCACTGATGTCATCATCGAGACGGCTGCTCCCTTCACATCTGCTCCCTCGATAGCGAACATCTGGTTACATCCTGGAATTACGATGTTTGCATCACCGATAACTGTTTTCTCAGTAATCTGTGTTTGCGTGTGCAGGTCGTGACGTATCTGGCCGGCTGCGGTCTGCAGAGCTGTCCGATGCTCTTGGCCAAAGGATATCCTGACATCGGCTGGAACCCTATCGAGGGCGAGCGTTACCTGTCCTTCCTGCGATTCGCAGTGTTTGTCAACGGTGAATAAACACACACTCAGATTCTGTTCTCTTGAACACATGGGACAGAAACGCTGCTTTACGTTGGCGGTCAAACGTTTGGAATAATTACGATTTTTTTAATGTTTTTGAGTCTCTTCTGCTGAACAAGGCTGTGTTCATTTGATCAAAATACTGTAAAAATAGTGTAATATTATTACAATGTAAATCAGCTGTTTTCTATGTGAATATATAGTAAAGTGTAAGTTATTCCTGTGATCAAAGCTGAATTTTCAGCATCATTACTCCAGTCTTCAGTGTCACATGATCCTTCAGAAATCATTCTTATATGATGATTCGCCGGTGTATGTTCAAGTTAAATATGTTAAATGGTCTCCGTTCAGGTGAGAGCGTGGAGGAAAACTCCAGCGTTGTGGTGAAGCTCCTGATTCGTCGGCCGGAGTGTTTCGGCCCCGCCCTGCGAGGAGAGGGAGGAAACGGGCTGCTGGCGGCCATGAAGGAGGCCATCAAGATCTCGGAGAACCCGGCGCTGGATCTGCCCAGCACAGGCCCGGCTCACGCTTCAGACGTGTAAGACACACACACTCACACACTCTCACACACACACTCACACACACACACTTCATCTCTCTCTGCTGCAGCTCCACTGACGGCGATGAGGAAGAGGAGGTTCTTCACATGGGAAACGCCATTCTGTCGTTCTACTCGGCTCTGATCGATCTGCTGGGCCGCTGCGCTCCAGAGATGCACGTGAGTCTCACTGACACGCTCAGTTCACAGGCCGTGATCGATCCCGATGATTGATCATGTGATCTTGGTCTCGTCCCTCAGCTGATCAATAAGGGTAAAGGTGAAGCTCTGAGGATCCGTGCCATCCTGCGCTCTCTCGTTCCCACCGAGGACCTGGTCGGCATCATCAGCATCCCTCTCAAAATGCCCGTGGTCAATAAAGGTGCCGAACTCTTTCTCACAATTCTTACTTTGTCCAGTATTGTGTCGTATATCCGACTGCTTTGCAAACAAGAACAAATGTAGGGCGGGGCTTGATTTCATCCGTGGGGATTTGATTGGACGGTGATCTCACACATCTGTCTCTGTCTGTCAGACGGCAGCGTCACGGAGCCGGACGTGTCGGCCAGCTTCTGTCCGGACCACAAGGCCCCCATGGTGCTGTTTCTGGACCGCGTCTACGGCATCGAGGACCAGAGCTTCCTCCTGCATCTGTTAGAGGTGGGGTTCCTGCCGGACCTGAGAGCCGCCGCCTCGCTGGACACGGTCAGTCCGTCACGCTTTAACCCGCTCGCATAACACACAGATCCCATGAGCCTCTCTGTCTCACCAGTAACTCTCTGTAGTTAACCCTCTATAGTACGCAATATGATATGAAGAGTTTGGTTCCAAAACGCAATAACTCCATTTTGATTAATTTGAGTAAAAATGTGTTTTCTTTACCAAGATGAAAACCACTATTTTCTGTTTCAAACTTTCAAATAGCATCTTTTGGTTATAAAAACATTAAAAATTCAAATCTACATTTTGATTTTTAAAAAAGAAAAGTTTATTATAAAAACGGATTATTTTTTTCCCAAAATGCAATAAATCCATCAATATAAAAGTTATTTTTCATATTGAAAATACACAACAAAGTAAGTTGATCCACATATATGACAGAGTCTAAACTTTGCCAATACTAATCTAATATACAGACATTTTACTAAAAACACATTCAGCCGTCGCTCCCAAAATGAATTCAACGAGTCATCTTGTTAATGTTATAAATGAATTATTTGTCATTACTGATTAAAGAGTATCTGGCGGCACCGCACGGTTAAAATAAACACATTTGCCGAGTACATTGGTATTAAAAACGGCTTTTAAAAACTGTTCATGATTCAGTTTTGTGGAGCGTGACAGAAGTTTGATGCTGTCGTGGAATTGTTCCTCCTCCCGACTCGAGCGCCTCGTCTTCTTAATCTCCTCTCGTAAATGATGACATTTCCACCGCAGAAACCACCACAGGTTCATCAATGCCGTCAAAGTTATTCATTTTTCTGTTTTTGTTGATCACAAAGTACAAAGCAGATGAGGAAAACTAGGATGCTGGGTGTATTCAGAGCGCCGCCATCACTGTTTACAGTGCGTGGAATGGTGCGCTGTGATTGGTTGAGCGGATATATCGCGTTCTGCAGAGAAGGGAGACTGACGTTTGTCGTGTTTTGGAAAGAAAGGGAGAAAACACGACAGAATAACATGACGGATAAAATAAATATTTGTATTGAAAACATCAATTTCTTTAACTAGACACTTGAAAAAACTAATTTATGAAGTTTTTAATGTATTAAAAATTTCATATTTAATAAAAAGTAACATTTTATATCCAGCTGTTGCTCTCAGGCAACATAGTACCATAGTGGAACACAAGTGTTACCAAACCATCATATTATTATGTTATTATATCAAGTTATCATCTCCATCTTCATCCTCATCTCCATCTTCTCTCTCACCCTGACGGATTGTCACTATGATTTCATCTTCCTCATCACAGAATGACCCTTCATCCTCACCCTCATCAACTGGCAGTGCTATCTGTGTTTTACACCTTTATGAAGCGCTATAGAAAATGTGCAGATCATAATATATGCAGATATAGTATGTGAATTACTATTCTTATAAGTGCATTACAAAATCATGTGAGAATGCCAACATATTTAGATCATTCTCACTCTTTTCCTTACAAATATGATACATTTGTATTCAAACCTATTATGCTTGTATGGCCTTATGCGATTCCATTATGGTACAATGTTGCCTTGAGGCAACACACAGTTTTTTGTTATTTTCTCTAAAACATTTGATGATATTTAATGTAAAGTTCTTGAAAATACTTCTTTACTTGCCAGTGAAGGTGACTCGTATTTTTTGTGGATACAAACAAGTGAAAAAAGCACTTTTCAATGGAGAAAATATGGAGTCATGTGACATGTGCTGAAACAGGACACAAAATGGACTCATGTTTTGATATTTTTTGCACTTTTATTGATTAGTATTTGAGTTATTCTGTCCTGAGATACGTTTGCTCAATCAACTGCGCCTTATTTTATTAAAAACAAACTAAAATAGACCATGTTGCCCGGAGGCAACGCCGTATCAGAGGGTTTTAATGATTGCTGTACAGATCGTGTTTGAGCTCAAAACACTAATGCTGGCAGTTTAAGGGATCACTCTCTTATCCTCCTAAATTAGCCGTGCACTCTGGGAAACTTCACGATCACAGGGTTTATTGCAGTAGAAGTCACGACACGTTTATTTCTACAATATACAGATCGTTTCAAAGAAGCTTTACAGCAATAAACAGTGTTAATGTTGTGAAATTCATCAATTATGAAACTACTTCAATTTCTACTTCAATACTTCAAAAAAACGTAACATTTATAGAACATTCAGATATAATGTTTTTGTAACTTGATGGTAATGTTAGCGAAACACCATCTGATTCAAAGATCCTGAATCATTTACAGAGTCGCGCTCTCTCTGTTCATTCCCAGGAGGCTTTGCGGACCACAGAAACGGCTCTGGCCATGAACAGGTACATCGGTTCGGCCATGTTGCCTCTGCTCAGCCGCTGCGCTCCACACTTCTCCGGCACGGAGCATCACGCCGCGCTCATCGACTCCACGCTCTACACCATCTACCGCCTGTCCAAGGGCTGCTCGCTCACCAAAGCCCAGCGGGACGCCATCGAGGAGTGCTTACTGGCCGTCTGCAAGTGCGTTCATTACTGTGAAGTAAAGCTCTCTGAGCTGCTGGTCAGCTGGTCAGGGTTTATTCTGTGACCGGCTGACTATACTGGATCCCTTAATTCAAGGCCCGTTCACACCAAGAACCATATCCATATTTTAGTTTTAATAATAATTCTGACTCTGAGAGTAGCAGACCACACTACAACTATGGCAGAATAACAATATCGTTGGAATCACTTTCGTAATGATTTTTTTACAGCTGATGAACGATAAAAACATTGACAGCCAATCAGAATCCATCCTGCTTTAAAGAGCTCCAGCATTTAAAGTGGCAGATGACAAAACTGTAATATCATTATAGTTATAGTAAAAATATCATTATTGGTTTGTTATAGTTAATCATTGTTGGTTCGTTATTGTTATTGTAATTATTTTAGTTATTGGTATAATTATAGTTATCATAGTTTTGTTATAGTTATCGTTATAGTTATCGTTATAGTTATCGTTGTAGTTATTTTTATAATTATAGTTATCATTATAGTTTTGTTATAGTTATTATTGATTTGTTATCGTTAATCATTGTAGTTTAGTTATTATCATTATAATTTTATTATAGTTATCGCTATAGTTATAGTTATTGTAGTTTCGTTATAGTTATCGTTATAGTTATTGCTATGGTTATAGTTATAGTTATCGTTGTTTCATTGTAGTTATTCTTATAATTATAGTTATTGTTGTTTCAGTATAGTTATTGTTATAGTTATCGCTATAGTTTTCGTTATAGTTTTGTTATAGTTATTATTGATTTGTTATTGTTAATCATTGTAGTTTAGTTATTATCATTATAATTTTATTATAGTTATCGCTATAGCTATTGCTATAGTTATAGTTATCATTGTTTCATTATAGTTATAGTTAGTTATCGTTGTTTCATTGTAGTTATTCTTATAATTATAGTTATCGCTATAGTTATCGTTATAGTTATTGTTGTTTCAGTATAGATATTGTTATTGTTATAGTTATCGCTATAGTTTTCGTTGTAGTTTTGTTATAGTTATTATTGATTTGTTATCGTTAATCATTGTAGTTTAGTTATTATCATTATAATTTTATTATAGTTATCGCTATAGCTATTGCTATAGTTATTGTTATCATTGTTTCATTATAGTTATAGTTAGTTATCGTTGTTTCATTGTAGTTATTCTTATAATTATAGTTATCGCTATAGTTATCGTTATAGTTGTCGTTTCAGTATAGTTATTGTTATAGTTATCGCTATAGTTTTCGTTATAGTTTTGTTATAGTTATTATTGATTTGTTATCGTTAATCATTGTAGTTTAGTTATTATCATTATAATTTTATTATAGTTATCGCTATAGTTATTGTAGTTTCGTTATAGTTATCGTTATAGTTATTGCTATAGTTATAGTTATAGTTATCATTGTTTCATTATAGTTATAGTTAGTTATCGTTGTTTCATTGTAGTTATTCTTATAATTATAGTTATCGCTATAGTTATCGTTATAGTTGTCGTTTCAGTATAGTTATTGTTATAGTTATCGCTATAGTTTTCGTTATAGTTTTGTTATAGTTATTATTGATTTGTTATCGTTAATCATTGTAGTTTAGTTATTATCATTATAATTTTATTATAGTTATCGCTATAGTTATTGTAGTTTCGTTATAGTTATCGTTATAGTTATTGCTATAATTATAGTTATAATTGTTTCATTAGTTATAGTTAGTTATCGTTGTTTCATTGTAGTTATTCTTATAATTATAGTTATCGCTATAGTTATCGTTATAGTTATTGTTGTTTCAGTATAGTTATTGTTATAGTTATAGTTATCGCTATAGTTTTCGTTATAGTTATTATTGATTTGTTATCGTTAATCATTGTAGTTTCGTTATTGCTATCGTCACAATTTTATTATAGTTATTGTTGTAGTTATAGTTGTCGTAGTTTTGTTGTAGTTATCGTTATAGTTATAGTTATCGTTATAGTTTTGTTATAGTTACCATTAGTTATCCATTATAGTTTTCTTATAATTATAGTTATTATTGTAGTTTCATTATAGTTGTTGTTATAGTTATCGCTATAGTTATCATTGTAGTTTTGTTATCATTATAGTTTTCTTATAGTTGTTGTTAGTTATCGTTATAGTTATCGTTGTAGTTTTTGTTAGTTATCGGTATAGTTAAAGTTGTTCTTATCTTTGTAGTTTTGTCAAAGTTATCGTTTGTTATCGTTATAGTTATCCTTGTAGTTTCATTATAGTTATTGTTATAGCATTTGTTTCAGTTATCAATGTAGTTTTGTTATAGTTATCGCTATAGTTATCGTTATTGTTGTAGTTTTGCTATAGTTATTATTTTAGTTATAATAATAGTTATCGCTATAGTTATGGTTCTTGGTGTGAACAGCACCAGTATGTTTTACGTGGATTTAGCAGCAATATCCAGTTTAACCAGCATGCTCCAGTAATATAGCATCATTGTTGTTCTGAAAGCGGTTCATAAGCAGCAGACTAGTTGAGTTTGTGTCGATTTAATCTGTTCCAGGTACCTCAGACCCTCCATGCTGCAGCACCTTCTGCGTCGGCTGGTGTTTGACGTGCCGTTGCTGTCTGAATACTGTAAGATGCCTCTGAAGGTAAACAGCATCTGATAAATGCCTTCATACGTGACAGAGATTGTTTATACTTTCACTGCAGCACCGTCTCTGTAGATTTGAGTTTTCTTCACCTCATCTCAGTTTTATTTCCCTCAGTTATCTGTAGCTTGACTCCGCCTCTTCTGTTTGAGTCACTCCCACATTCATCATGCCGTATTTGACTCTCTTGATGAGCAGAAACTGTGTTTTTGAACTGTGAAAGCTTCATTAGTTCAAGTGTTGTTATATGAGGATGATTGTGTGTGTCGCAGCTGCTGACGAATCATTACGAGCAGAACTGGAAGTATTACTGCCTGCCGTCCGGATGGGGCAGTTACGGTCTGGCGTCTGAAGAGGAGCTTCTGCTCACCAAGAAGATCTTCTGGGGAATCTTTGACTCTCTGTCTCAGAAGGTGAAGCATGTTGGCTCATTATGTGACTGTACAATTCCATTCAAAAGTTTTTTTTAAAAGTAATTGATCATTTAATGTGACAAGGAAACATTTAACCCTTGTGCTGAACCTAATTTGGTGGTAAAAATTGCTTGTAAATCTCTCTTTAAGCTATATTGTCACCAAATATTGGTCCAATAACTGTATTTTTGATCAAATAAATGCTGCCTTGTTGAGCAGAAGAGACTTCTTTTCACACTGTTAATGTCTGCTTGCAGAAGTACGAACAGGATCTGTTTAAGATGGCCATGCCGTGTCTGAGCGCCATCGCCGGAGCTCTTCCGCCCGACTACATCGACTCGACGCTCAGCACCACAATGGAGAAGCAGGTGTCTGTGGACACGCAGGGAAACTTCGACCCCAGACCCATAAACACAGCCAAGTACGTGCGTTAAAGATTATCTGCAGGAAAAACTCATCCTCACATGTGACTGTCTGAGACGACTGACTTTCCTCGTTTCCTCTCGCAGCATCTGCCTCCCGGAGAAGCTGGAGTTCATCGCAAACAAATACGCAGAACATTCCCATGAGAAATGGGCTGCTGAGAAGGTGAGGAATTCAGACATAATACTGTGCGTCAGACTGTGGAAGCTCGTTTCCACGACGGGAAAAAAAATTCAAAAGATAATTGTGAATATTTATCTCACAATTCTGACTTTTTTTTCAGAATTGTCATATATCTCAAATATAACTGTTGCTCTAATTTCCTTGCTGCAAATTCTCTTTCTACCTCCCTCTCTCTCATAGCGCGATCCTCACGCTCAGCACGGATTTTCGCCACATCTAAATACAGCTGTTTCTCTTGCTGTGACATATTTCGAAATTTCAATTCACTTTCAACATCAACATCACAAGGAGAAAACACAGAAGAATCACTGGGAGCAATAGACTCGGTTCTTACCTCTAAAACTCCTCTATCAACGAGTGATCGTTTCAACGTCGTCACAAGCGTTTCCTTCAGTTTCTTATCTTGAGTAGTAAGATCAATACTAAAGCATTCGGCAATTTGTAATAATTGCTCCTTTGTACACCTCTCAAGTAAAGATTCTGAGGGACACGCAAAGAAATCTTCGTTCTCACACACACCTATGCGACAACACAAACAAACAGTTCACGCACGTGAGACACTCGTGATTACTAGAACTACACCTCCCATAAGCCACTGCTTCATTTACGTCAATCCGTTACGTAACGTACTCATTCACAAAAAACTTAAAAGACTTACCACAAGTCGAAAACACGTTGCAGGTTCGCGGGAAAGAAAAGAGCGCACTAAAGAACAAATTATTATCACAAATTTTGCTGAATAGGTTCACCTCCATGAACTGAGACACTCCAGCTCCTACCTGAAAGAAGTCACTAACTAATCACTATCTAGTCTTCGAGGATGTACCGGGCTCGGGGCGGCATTAAACGCTAAACTCAGTGATGATCAGTCAAACTGAAAGTCCGAAAGCGTACCCCCGACAGAGATTTACATCTCAACCCAGAATAACCCTCCAAAATAAAAAAGGCAAAATAATAAACAAAACAACAACCAGTGTTCCGTCGGAAAGATTGTATACACAACCCAGCTGGATACACTCTTCCTAACCAGAGTTCTCATTCAAAAAGGTGACCATTCACAAAAATATTTAAATACTCACCAACATTTCCCACTCCAAAGGATCCCGGACGAGCCCCCAATTCATGTCACGGCCAGCTCGTTCTTGACCGTCACATAAAGAGGATCACACAAACAAATTAGTTCTTTGAATTGCCATGTTGTTTATTACAAAGTTGTCTGTTCCAAACAAAATAGCACAATGTCTAGGGAATTAAATAAACAAAAGAAAATGAGAATCCGATGGGTAAGAAAGGTTGAGAAGAACAAAATGAAAGCAGGTTGGAGCAAATGACTTCTCTGGAGAAACACGTTCTACCAGAGGAAGTACTGTTGAGTAGTTCAGCCAGATATTTATACTCTCCACCCATAAAGTTATCCAATTGGACATTTACGTCACATCCAGATGCCACACTGCCACCACCAGGTGACGAAGGAAAAGACAGGGTCGTAACAATATCACACGAGTAACAAGCGCAATATCACACGAGTAATAGGCGCAATACCTCACGAGTAATAGGCACAATACCTCACGAGTAACGAGCTTAATATCGCACGATTAACGAGCGTAATATCGCATGAGTAACGAGTGCAATATGTCACGAGTAACAAGCGCAATATCAAACGAGTAACAGGCGCAATATCACACGAGTAACGAGTGCAATATGTCATGAGTAACAACCGCAATATCACACGAGTAACGAGTGCAATATGTCACGAGTAACAAGCGCAATATCACACGAGTTACAAGCGCAATATCACACGAGTAACAGACGCAATATCACACGAGTAACGAGTGCAATATGTCACGAGTAACAAGCGCAATATCACACGAGTAACAGCCGCAATATCACACGAGTAACGAGCGCAATATGTCATGAGTAACAACCGCAATATCACACGAGTAACAGGCGCAATATCACACGAGTAACGAGTGCAATATCACACAAGTAACGAGTGCAATATGTCACGAGTAACAAGCGCAATATCACACGAGTAACAAGCGCAATATCACACGAGTAACGAGCGCAATATGTCACGAGTAACAAGCGCAATATCACACGAGTAACAAGCGCAATATCACACAAGTAACGAGTGCAATATGTCATGAGTAACAAGCGCAATATCACACGAGTAACGAGTGCAATATGTCATGAGTAACAAGCGCAATATCACACGAGTAACGAGTGCAATATGTCATGAGTAACGAGCGCAATATCACACGAGTAACGCAATATCGCACGAGTAACGAGCGCAATATCGCACGAGTAACAAGCGCAATATCGCACGAGTAACGAGAGCAATATGTCATGAGTAACGAGCGCAATATCACACGAGTAACGCAATATCACACGAGTAACAAGCGCAATATCGCACGAGTAACAAGCGCAATATCGCACGAGTAACAAGCGCAATATCGCACGAGTAACAAGCGCAATATCGCACGAGTAACGAGTGCAATATGTCATGAGTAACAAGCGCAATATCACACTAGTAACGAGTGCAATATGTCATGAGTAACAGGCGCAATATCCCACGAGTAACGAGCGCAATATCACACGAGTAACAAGCGCAATATCGCACGAGTAACAAGCGCAATATCGCACGAGTAACAAGCGCAATATCACACGAGTAACAAGCGCAATATCACACTAGTAACGAGTGCAATATGTCATGAGTAACAAGCGCAATATCACACGAGTAACGAGTGCAATATGTCATGAGTAACAAGCGCAATATCACACTAGTAACGAGTGCAATATGTCATGAGTAACAGGCGCAATATCCCACGAGTAATGAGCGCAATATCACACGAGTAACAAGCGCAATATCGCACGAGTAACAAGCGCAATATCGCACGAGTAACAAGCGCAATATCACACGAGTAACAAGCGCAATAATCACACGAGTAACGAGTGCAATATGTCATGAGTAACAGGCGCAATATCACACGAGTAACGAGTGCAATATCACACGAGTAACAAGCGCAATATCACACGAGTAACAAGCGCAATATCACACGAGTAACGAGTGCAATATGTCATGAGTAACAAGCGCAATATCACACGAGTAACAAGCTCTATATCACACGAGTAAAGAGTGCAATATGTCATGAGTAACAAGCGCAATATCACACGAGTAACAAGCTCTATATCACACGAGTAAAGAGTGCTTTAAACAAGAACAAATATCTATCAGTGAGTTAAACGTTTATTCTTCTGACCCCATTGGCAGATATTTGTTCTTGTTTTATGCAAAAACTCACTTCATTTTGATGATTTATCTGCACTGACTCAGATGAGAACAAACCTTGATCTGAATAATGACTGTTGTCTTCTGTAGAGCTGCTTTACAGCTGAAATTGACTTTGTGTCATAACTGATGAATTTTGCAACATTAACTCTGTTATTTTCCCATTTATCACTGTGAAGCTGCTTTGAATCAATCTGTATTGTATGAAGTGCTGTAAAAATACATAGAGAGCACACTAAACAAAAGAAAGATGTTTCCGTTGTGTTCAGGTGCTTCTGGGCTGGAAACACGGAGAAACCGTTGATGAAAAAGCAAAAATTCACCCAATGCTGAGATCCTACAAATCTCTCACAGAGAAGGTACAAAACAGCCCTCAGAACATCCAGCGTCATGTGATCTTTGACTCTTAGCATGAGTGTTTCCGCCCGCAGGAGAAGGAGGTTTACCGCTGGACGGTGCGCGAGTCCCTGAAGAGCATGTTAGCGATGGGCTGGAGCATCGACCGGACCAAAGAAGGAGAAACCATGTTTCAGCAGAGGGAGATGCGGCGGATCTCACAGGCCTCTCAGGTGTCTTTGTGTTTAATCGTTTGCAATGATTTAATCAATAACAGTCCAGCAACCTCAAATTAGATCATGGGTCAATACGGTAATACAAAATATTCATATCGGATTCAGTACTGATAGATTCATGTCCGTGACGTAGTGTTTGTTATTGTGTGTTTTCAGGGTAATGGCTTTAATCCAAATCCACTGGACATGAGCGGCGTCCAGCTGTCCAGAGAACTGCAGGTGACACACGCAAACCAGCAGCAAACATCTGTAGATTTGTGTTGAACAGCTGGAATTTATGGTTAACTAAAATTTGAATTAAAAAATGCACTGACATGTTACAGTAATTTTAACTGGGTAACAGTGTAGAACAAGGTATTGTTAACATTAATTTATGCATTCCCTAACAATGAGCAATATATTATTTACAGAATTTATTAATGTTAGTTAATAAAATTAATAAACAATTTTAACTAATGTTACCAGATACAAAATTTGATTAAAATAATGCATTTAATAAATGTTTAAATTAATAAATTATTTATTTGTTAACATTATTGCATTACCAAACAATGGGCAATCTATTATTTACAGAATTTATTAATGTTAGTTAATGTTAGTTAATAAAATTATTAAACAATTTGAACTAATGTTACTATATACAGTTTTTGATTAAAAATGCATTAACAAGTAAATGTTGAAATTATTTGTCAACATTAATTTATACATTACCAAACAATGAGCGATATATATTTAAAGCATTTATTCATCTTTGTTATTTAATAAAAATAAATAAACAATTGTAACTAATGTTACCTGATGCAAAATTTTATTGAAAGAATGCATTAATAAATATTGAAATTAATAATTACTTTATTTTTTAACATTAATTCATGCATTACCTGATATATTGTTACAGAATTTATTCATCTTTGTTAATATCAGATAATAAAAATAAATAAAATGTAACTAATGCTACCAGATACATTTTTTATTTAAAAAATGCATTAATAATTGTTAGAAATATTCGTTTACATAAATGTATGCATTCCCTAACAATGAGCGATATATTTTTTACAGCATTTATTAATCAATAATATTAATTAAGAAAATTTAATG
>RJVU01018862.1:499543-513121 GCA_003731715.1 Anabarilius grahami | reverse complement strand
CAGTGTACGCTCAGCCCATCATCAGTAAGGCACGGGCTGACCTGCTGAAGACTCACTTCCTGCCCACGCTGGAGAAGCTGAAGAAGAAGACGGTGAAGGTGGTGTCGGAGGAGGAGCTTCTGAAGGCCGACAGCAAGGCCGACACCCAGGAGGCGGAGCTTCTGATTCTGGATGAGTTTGCGGTGCTTTGCAGAGACCTGTACGCCTTCTACCCCATGCTCATCCGCTACGTGGACAACAACAGGTGACGGAGCACAAACACTGCTGACTGATGTCATCAGATAAAGTCACATGACATCAGACTCCTTTTTGAGCTCAGATATTTACTGAAGTCGCCCTGAGATTTTGAGTTAATATTTCAATAATTCAACACCACATTTGCATGTTCACGGTTCTCTGATTTACACAGTGTTTTATTTTGATTAGTTTTTATTTTGAAGTGATTAATGGTAAATGTAGACGTGTCTGATGTAATGAATCGTTAGCTCCTGCGGTTCATCTGATCTGTCGGCTGGTTTCAGGTCTCGCTGGCTGAAGGAACCTGATGCCGACTCTAACGAGCTCTTCAGGATGGTGGCAGAAATCTTCATCCTGTGGTGTAAATCTCACGTAAGAGCAGCTTCAGTTACATCACGTTAAGATAAGCGTTATTTAAATCAGTCTCAGACACACAGAGCTGATGAAGATCTTCACTCTCTGCAGAACTTCAAGAGGGAGGAGCAGAACTTTGTTGTTCAGAACGAGATCAATAATCTCTCATTCCTCACCGGTGACAGTAAAACCAAGCTGGCCAAGGTACGAGTGACTCAATAAAGACATTTATAATGTTACAAAAGATTCTGTTTCAAATAAATGCTGTTCTTTTGAACTTTCTATTCATCAAAGAATCGTGAAAAAAAAAAAAATGTGTCAGTTTCCACAAAAAATATGACTGTTTTCAACATTGATAATAATCATAAATGTTTCTTGAGCAGCAAATCATCATATTATAATGATTTCTGAAGGATCATGTGACACTGAAGACTGGAGTAATGATGCTGAAAATTCACAGGAATAAATTACACTTTACTATATATTCACATAGAAAACAGCTGATTTACATTATAATAATATTTCATAATTTTTACTATATTTTTGATCAAATAAACAGACTTGGTGAGCAGAAACCCGATTACAGAAGTGAACGTGTGTCTCATGTTGACTTTAATTTGAAGGATAAAGACACAAGCTGCTTGTGAAGGCTCTCTCTCTCTCTCTCTCTCTCTCTGTTCTTATTCTCACACGTTTATTTGAGTAGTTTTAATCTTCTGCTCGTTCCCCTCATGAACACACACTAAACCAGCCGTTACCCACTAATATCACATACTAATATCCTCCTGATTAAACCTCCTTCACTGTTTCATCACTGTTAGGTTTGTTTTCACAGGAGAACAAATGCCAATCATAAACGCATCGACCTTGATGACTAAACGCATGTATTTATTAATGCAAAGCTATATTAACAGAACTTATATAGCTTTTGATTCAATCACATTTATAACCAAAATCATTAAATAAGTCTCACAGGAAATGGAAAATATTATTAATATCAAACTGAATTAATTTGGCTCAGCCAGTTAATATCTGAACGTTTCCTGTGTGAACTGTACTTCTCTAACTGCCTGTGCTTGTTCTGTCTTTCTCCTTCATGCACAGTCATTCCTACCCAAGGTACAGTCTGGTGCATGAGCTGAAACACGTGTGTGTGTGTGTGTACTCGATCTGCATGACATCATCAGTACTGTGGTTCCTACGGTCGTGTGTGTCGCTGTGATTTCTGGATCTTCTGCCTGGTTTCTTCTTCTTTCTGCTTTCTGTCTCTGTTTCCGTCAGTCTGAAGCTCTTCTGTGTCTCTAAACATCAGCAGAAACACAATATTAGTGCGATCGGGTTGAGACAGTTCAATATTAGTATTATTTATGTGCTATTATAGTATTTATCAATATTTAGAGTTTTATTTTTATATTTTCGGTTTTTTTTATTGTAGTTAAAGTTTCAGTAATTTTTTGATGTGCTCTTGTCATTATCATATGTTTTTAGGACTTTTTATGTTTCTATTTAGCTTTAAGTTGTTTTATTTCAAGTTTTAGTCATTTCAGTACTTCATTTTAAACTTATTTTGTATCATATAGTTGCCAAGGCATTTCTTTTTCAAATTTATATATACACTGCGTTCCAAATTATTATGCAAGTGACATATCAGTAAGATTTCAGTACAATAAACATTCAGATTTTAGTTTTTCTAAGAAAATGTTTGTTTTTTTATTTATCCATGTCTTTTTAGATAACTGGTATCAATCTCACACAAAATAATTTGCCAGATCTATGGAAACCCTACTTAGAGGTTGTTCCACATTATTAAGCAAGTCACAGTTCTCATGCAATATGGGAGGAAGAAAGATCTTTCTGAAGATGAAAAGCATGAAATGGTGCAATGATGTGCAAAAGGCATGAAAACAACTAATATTGTGTGAAACTGAATGGAGATTATCGAATTATCATAAGATTTGTGAGTGATATAGAGCACAGCAGAACTCGGTCAGATAAAGGCTTATTAAGGAAAGTTCCTGTCAAAAAACTTAATTGCATTAAAAGGGCAGCTATAAAAAAAAAGCCAGTGTTGAGCAGAAAACAGGTGTTTGAAGCTGCTGGTGCCTCTGGAGTCTCAAGAAGCTCTCCATGCAGGCTGGCAGTTGTGCGTAAAGATGCATTTTAGTCACCACTAACCAAACCTCACAAAGAGAAACATTTACAGTGGGTTTAGAAATACATGAAGACTCATTTTTAAATAGTTTTATTCACTGACTAATGCCGTACTACAATGGATGGTCTAAATGGATGGATTTCTGGATGGTTGGTGAATGGCCATCACATCACAAGACTGCGACGTCAGCAAGGAGCTGGCGGGTGATGATTTGGGCTGGAATATTGGGACGTGAGATGGAGGGTATTTAAATGACTTTTGCAAGATATGTGGAGTTCATAACTGTCCATTTTCAGCTATGGTATAAAAAGGAGGATAGTGCCTTCTGAAATACAATGTACTATACACTATCCCATGCTGTAAAAAAACACCACAGCAATAAAACTGTTTGAAAATGTATTTCTAAACACACTGTAAATGTCTCTCTTTGTGAGGTTTGGTTAGTGGTGGCTGAAATGCATCTTTACGCACAACTGCCAGCCTGCATGGGGAGATACTTGAGAGTCCAGAGCTTCAAATATCTGTTTGCTGCTCAACACTGGCTTTTTTTATTCAGTTTCACACAATATTAGTTGTTTTCATGCCTTTTGCACATCATTGGACCATTTCATGCTTTTCATCTTCAGAAAGATCTTTCTTCCTCCCCATATTGCATGAGAACTGTGACTTGCTTAATAATGTGGAACAACCTCTAAGTAGGGTTTCCATAGATCTGGCAAATTATTTTGTCTGAGATTGATACCAGTTATCTTAAAATACATGGATAAATAAACAAACAAACATTTCTTAGAAAAACTAAAATCTGAATGTTTATTGTACTAAAATCTTACTGATATGTCACTTGCATAATAATTTGGAACGCAGTGTATATATATATATATATTTAATGAGTAATATCACACGAGTATCAGTGCGATATGGCTGTATATCAGCACAGCTGTGGTTCGGTCGCAGGTAATCACAGTGCTGATATACAGCCATATTTCATAGCAACTCGTGTGATATTGCGTTTATACAACAGTTCAACGGCACGAGTGTGTAAATAAATAAGAAATAACAACGGAGTGTCTTTAAAACCTCTTTTGTGAGGAACTACTTCCTTCCGCCACGGATTCAAATCTCAACTTGACAGTTTAACAGTTGAGTCCAATATTCATTTCTAATTCTGAAAAGTCACTTTAGAACTAGTAACGAAGGAACGTTGAGTCGCTTCATTGAAGCGTATTGTAATATGTAGAGTATTATGAGAGAGAGATCGACTAAACGAGTGTATTACCTGCATCTGATGTAACATTAATTCTTCAGGTCGATGTCTGTAATAGATCAGTTTGAATGTTCGCAGAGGAAAGCGATATCTTTGTCCTTTTAAAAGTTAAGGGAATTTCCCATGACAGCGATAAAACAAGCAAGCAAACAATTCAGTCAAACGTACAAAAGTAGCGTTCTAGTACAGGATTAAAGTCAAATATAGCGCATATAGATTATTAAGACCAAAGATTGTCCGTTTGATATACTCCAAATTAATTATATGTTTAACCACTATCTACATAAGAGCCAGCAGCAAATCCCCGAAGCACTGTCCGAGATGAAGCTGTTCTCAGCGGGTACTCGAGCTCTGAAGGACCGCTGACGGCCTGGAGCTCACATCTGCGAAAGCGTCAAAACAAATAGTAAAACAGGACCTATGATTAAATATGAGTCACATATTTGAGGTCTAAACAACTACATTCTCACCTAAAAACTCTTAAAACTAAAGTTTGTGGTACAACAAGTGTATTATTTGTAAAAAAAATAAGGTGGATTTGCTCGGCCGCCATGACAGTCGCTTCAAGCGGAGTGATACAAACGGTGAAAAGGTAGGAGTGCTGTTATCACTAGAATATCACACGGCTATCAGCCAATCAGATTCAAGAACCAGAAAGAACTGTTGTATATATTTTATTTCAGCTTCATTGCAGTGAACGAAAGCCTTTTTTCATAGTTTTAGTGCAGAATAACAGCAGTTTGTCATTGACTCCTGTAAGCTGTCGGTGGCTTTGTGTAGATGATGATGATGAGAGTTTAAAGCTCCTGTCGGTTCGATCGGTGTCTCCTGTGTGTCCGTGTTTGATCTGTCGCAGCGTCTCACATGTCAGATGTTGTCGTCGCTGGTGTTTGTGCCGTTCTGGTGTGTGTGTTAGTGTTTTCTTCTTTAAATATTGTTTATGAATATTCATCCACACAGCAGAAGCTTGTACAGATGTCTCTGAGGAGGATTATTTCTGCAGCATTTGTTTTGTTTTGTTGTATTAAACGGTTTATCAGTATTTGTGTCATTTATCACAAACTCAAAACAAGTTATATTTTGCATGAAGAAAATGATTTTAGGATCATTCAAATGTTTTTCATTGTGACATTTCCATTATTTTCATAATCAAATATGCTTTACATTTTAAGTAATATTTATTATTTATTATTCATGAAATAATTACTTAGTTTATATTTGTTGCGTTACAGTAATGTGATTAGGAGGGAGATAAGAAGCATTACCATTTAAGTAGTATTTATATTATATATTTTATTATTATTTAAATATAAATCTATATTTTAATTATTATATGTATATATTTTTTTTGCAATACATTAATTTTCATGAAAATATAGTCACAATGCAAAAACTCTTTAAATGATCATTTTAAATCAGCTTCTTTTTCTTTATGTAAAGTATAATCTATTTTGATTGTGATTTATTTTCGCATGACGTCTCTTGACTGTGTGTGTTGACGTGTGCGTCTCTGTCAGTCCGGAGGTCAAGATCAGGAACGGAAGCACAAAAAGCGTCGAGGGGACTTCTACTCCGTCCAGACGTCTCTGATCGTGGCGGCGCTGAAGAAGATGCTGCCCATCGGACTGAACATGTGCACGCCGGGCGACCAGGAGCTCATCCTGCTGGCCAAGACACGATACGGCCTGGTACGAGGGTCACTGGGGTCAGGGGTCAAAGGTGTGTTTGCGTGTTTGTGATGGGATGCTTTTGTTTGGATGTTTAGAAGGACACAGATGAGGAGGTGAAGGAGCACATCAGACAGAACCTGCACCTGCAGGAGAAGGTCAGTCCGTCACACACACACACACACACACACATCAGCGGCCGCTGCTGAACGAGACTCTCATGTTCTCACGCAGTCGGAGGATCCGGCCGTCCAGTGGCAGCTCAACCTTTATAAGGACGTGATGGTGAAGACGGAGGAAACTCCAGACCCGGAGAGAAGCATCGAGCGAATCCAGAGCATCTCGGCCGCTGTTTTCCACCTGGAGCAGGTCACGTCACAACATCTCACATCATCTCACGTCACGTCACAACATCTCACGCTCACAGATCGATGCCATCAAATGTCATACAGATACAGAGATTATTATCATTTGGATATTGTATATCTAGAGCAGCGATTCCCAAACATTTTTCATCAGACGAACCCCTTTGAGATCAAATATTTGCTTAAAGTCCCCTGAAGATTTTGAGTTAATTTTTATATAATTTTAAATCACATGTTCACGGTTAGCATTTCATCAACTCACGAACCCCTGGTATAGAAGCAGTTACTAGATTTGCATTTCCTAAATTAAATAAATATGCATATGTTTGAAGATTAATATTCAGTGTGAAAAAAGGAGATTGTGTAAGAAATGTATGATGAAAGTTTTCCTCAAATATTCATGTCAGAACAAACTCACGGTCGCTGTAATGTGTGTTTAGGTTGAACAGCCGTTGCGCTCTAAGAAGTGTGTGTGGCAGAAGTTGTTGTCTAAGCAGCGGAAGCGAGCCGTGGTGGCGTGTTTCAGAATGGCACCGCTGTACAACCTGCCCAGGTGACAATCTGTGACTGTCTTTCTCTCTCTGTCTGACTCTCTGTCTGTCTGTCTGTTTGTTTGTTTGTCTGTGTTTGTCTGTTTGTATGTGTGTGTGTCTGTCTTTCTGTGTGTGTGTGTGTGTGTTTGTTTGTTTGTTTGTTTGTTTGTTTGTCTGTGTTTGTGTGCGTGCGTGCGTGCGTGTGTGTGTGTGTGTGTGTGTGTGTGTTTGTTTGTCTGTCTGTCTGTCTGTCTTTGTTTGTTTGTTTGTTTGTCTGTCTTTGTTGGTTTGTCTGTCTGTGTTTGTCTGTCTTTCTGTGTGTGTGTGTGTGTTTGTTTGTTTGTTTGTTTGTTTGTTTGTTTGTTTGTTTGTTTGTCTGTGTTTGTCTGTCTGTCTTTCTGTGTGTGTGTTTGTTTGTTTGTTTGTTTGTTTGTTTATCTCTGTGTGTGTGTGTTTGTTTGTTTGTTTGTCTGTCTTTGTTGGTTTGTCTGTCTGTGTTTGTCTGTGTTTGTCTGTCTTTCTGTGTGTGTGTGTTTGTTTGTTTGTCTGTCTGTCTTTGTTTGTTTGTTTGTTTGTTGGTTTGTCTGTCTGTGTTTGTCTTTCTGTGTGTGTGTTTGTCTGTCTGTCTGTCTGTCTGTCTTTGTTTGTTTGTTTGTTTGTTTGTTTGTCTGTCTGTCTGTCTGTCTGTCTTTGTTTGTTTGTCTGTTTGTCTGTCTGTGTCTGTCTGTGTGTTTGTTTATTTGTTTGTCTGTCTGTGTCTGTCTGTGTGTTTGTTTTGTTTGTTTGTTTGTTTGTCTGTCTGTGTTTGTGTATCAGTCTGCATTCTCTCATTTTGACTCCTTTGATTCAGATCGTTCATCACATTGAGACCCAAACCATGAGCAGAGGCTGAGCTCCATTTGTGTGTGATTGCCTTAAAAATCAAACTTTACTTTATTTTACTACACAAAACTCTTAAATACATTAATTTTAAAATATATGAGTGTTTCTTTTTTATGTTATATGAATAATATATTTTTGTGTATAGCCACTTTAATTTTTTTTTGTAAATGTAATTTTTTTTTAAAGAGGCTGTATGTAGAATTCAGAAACCCTTGTTTTTAGCGACACCGGTGGCCGTTAAATGAACTGCAGTTGCATATACTCACTGATATGTACCGATATAATCACACAAAGTTGTTTCTGTTCTTCGCTTAGAAGTAATAAGAAGTGTGAAATACCTTTGCAGCGATATATACTGTTAACGAACATCCCGACGTCGTCCAAGCTGATGAGAGTGACGCTTAGATGAATATGTAAATATATGCAGCGCGCTTTCATTTCAATAACACAATAAACACACAACAAAAATGAGAAAACAGCAGTTCAGAAAGCATCTGATAATAGTGATGTGGATATGTTTGACCAGATCTGAGATTCACCGCATCATGTCGACAGATCAGGTCATTATAATTACACAGTTATGATAGTTTGATTATAAGTATATTTGAGGCTATAGACTATATAGATCTGATGTGAGACTATAGTTTGAATGAATCCTGACACATTGACATTACAGTACAGAACGGCTCTTTCTGCATTTTATCCTGAACATTGTATAAGCATTTGTTTCATGTGTCATTGAATGGAACTTTACAGGCTTTCATAAACAACCTAGGAAGTCGGGGAAGGTCTCATTTTTTACGTTTCATTACAAGCTGTTCACACAATGTCAATAAGAATGTGATTAATACATATTCTTACATACAGCCCCTTTAAGTATGTTCATGTGTGTGTGTGTGTATATATATATTATTTTTTCTTTGATGTTTAATTTATTTAATATATTTGTTACATCCTCGGACGTATGTAATATTCTACTGTGATTAGTGGTTATGTTTTCTTTTCTTTTTGAGTTTCTTGCTCATCATTGCTCCAGGTTCCGGCTTCTAATCAGCTGGGAAAGCGGATTGGCTCCTCTCTCGTCATCGCATCCTTTAAAAACGAGCTTCTGCGCAATGCAAAGGAGGCGCGGCTCTGTGTGTGTGTTCTGCCGGGAGAATGCGTTGTTGTCCGCGTTCCTCCGGCCTGTTGTAAAGTGGACTATAATGCTTCAGCCTGTTGTACATTATGCATTTGGCAGACGCTTTTATCCAAAGCGACTTACATTGCATTATACTATACATTTGTATCTGAGTATGTGCAATCCCTGGGATCGAACCCATGACCTTGGCATTGCTAGTGCCATGCTCTAACCACTGAGCTACAGGAAAGCGTTGTATGCCTTACGATATTGTCCCACTGTTTTTCCCACCACATCTTTCTTTGGTTATTTGTTTTTTGTGAACACTTTCACCTACAGGTAACATTAGCTCAGGCTGAACGATAATTTTAGCTTCCACTCTTTTACCATCAGATACTAAAAATGAATCTGATTGGTCAACAACATCCTGGAGCTTACGAGCTTGGGGGCGCGTTACTGCACAAACTGGAAACGCACTAGGAGACTGTTCAGCTTTTTCTGTCAATCCACTCAACACATCAGGAGTGTCCACAACGACAGGCTGCGAAAAAACCTTACCTCCAGCTAAATCGTTGCCCAGTATGAGGTCCACCCCCTCCACTGGAAGCTGAGATCGCACGCCCACCTGCACACATCCTGAAACAAGTTCAGATTTTAAACACACAGTATGTAAGGGAACCGCAAACATCAACATACAGTGGGTACGGAAAGTATTCAGACCCCCTTAAATTTTTCACTCTGTTATATTGCAGCCATTTGCTAAAATCATTTAAGTTCATTTTTTTTTCCTCATTAATATACACACCCCATTTTGACAGAAAAACACGGAATTGTTGAGGTTTTTGCAGATTTATTAAAAAAGAAAAACTGAAATATCACATGGTCCTAAGTATTCAGACCCTTTGCTCAGTATTTAGTAGAAGCACCCTTTTGATCTAATACAGCCATGAGTCTTTTTGGGAAAGATGCAACAAGTTTTTCACACCTGGATTTGGGGATCCTCTGCCATTCCTCCTTGCAGATCCTCTCCAGTTCTGTCAGGTTGGATGGTAAACGTTGGTGGACAGCCATTTTTAGGTCTCTCCAGAGATGCTCAATTGGGTTTAAGTCAGGGCTCTGGCTGGGCCATTCAAGAACAGTCACGGAGTTGTTGTGAAGCCACTCCTTCGTTATTTTAGCTGTGTGCTTAGGGTCATTGTCTTGTTGGAAGGTAAACCTTCGGCCCAGTCTGAGGTCCTGAGCACTCTGGAGAAGGTTTTCGTCCAGGATATCCCTGTACTTGGCCGCATTCATCTTTCCCTCGATTGCAACCAGTCGTCCTGTCCCTGCAGCTGAAAAACACCCCCACAGCATGATGCTGCCACCACCATGCTTCACTGTTGGGACTGTATTGGACAGGTGATGAGCAGTGCCTGGTTTTCTCCACACATACCGCTTAGAATTAAGGCCAAAAAGTTCTATCTTGGTCTCATCAGACCAGAGAATCTTATTTCTCACCATCTTGGAGTCCTTCAGGTGTTTTTTAGCAAACTCCATGCGGGCTTTCATGTGTCTTGCACTGAGGAGAGGCTTCCGTCGGGCCACTCTGCCATAAAGCCCCGACTGGTGGAGGGCTGCAGTGATGGTTGACTTTCTACAACTTTCTCCCATCTCCCGACTGCATCTCTGGAGCTCAGCCACAGTGATCTTTGGGTTCTTCTTTACCTCTCTCACCAAGGCTCTTCTCCCCCGATAGCTCAGTTTGGCCGGACGGCCAGCTCTAGGAAGGGTTCTGGTCGTCCCAAACGTCTTCCATTTAAGGATTATGGAGGCCACTGTGCTCTTAGGAACCTTAAGTGCAGCAGAAATTTTTTTGTAACCTTGGCCAGATCTGTGCCTTGCCACAATTCTGTCTCTGAGCTCTTCAGGCAGTTCCTTTGACCTCATGATTCTCATTTGCTCTGACATGCACTGTGAGCTGTAAGGTCTTATATAGACAGGTGTGTGGCTTTCCTAATCAAGTCCAATCAGTATAATCAAACACAGCTGGACTCAAATGAAGGTGTAGAACCATCTCAAGGATGATCAGAAGAAATGGACAGCACCTGAGTTAAATATATGAGTGTCACAGCAAAGGGTCTGAATACTTAGGACCATGTGATATTTCAGTTTTTCTTTTTTAATAAATCTGCAAAAATGTCAACAATTCTGTGTTTTTCTGTCAATATGGGGTGCTGTGTGTACATTAATGAGGAAAAAAATGAACTTTAAATGATTTTAGCAAATGGCTGCAATATAACAAAGAGTGAAAAATTTAAGGGGGTCTGAATACTTTCCGTACCCACTGTAGGTAGTCCCTCATCCCATTCTTTCCCTGTTTCCACACAGAATTTACGCAGTAGCGTTTTCAGGGTTTGATGGAAACGCTCTATCGCTCCCTGGCTTTCTGGGTGGTAGGCGCTAGATAGTATATGTTTCACGTTTAACTCACGAGTAACTTGGGTGAATATTTTCGATGTAAAATTCGATCCTTGATCGGTTTGGATCACTTTTGGCAGCCCAAACACCGATCAGAATTTAATAAATTCCTGGACCACCTTTTTTGCTTTGATTGTGCGCAATGGAATCGCCTCCGGATAGCGAGTCGCAGCGCACATCATGGTGAGAATGTATTGATGCCGGCTTTTGATTTTGGGAGTGGGCCAACACAGTCTAAAATAATACGCTCAAAAGGTTCTCCCACTACAGGTATTGGATGTAAAGGAGCAGGTGGTATGGTCTGATTGGGCTTACCGGTCAGTTGGCATACATGACACGAACGGCAGTAAGCGGAGACATCGGACTTCAACCCCGGCAAAAAGAAGTAGCTTGTATGTTTTCCTAATGCCTAAATGACTAGACAGGACATGATCATGGGCAAGTTTAAGTATTTGTGCGCGATACGCCGAGGGAACTACAACTTGACAAAAGGTGTCATCCTTTTTCCACCTACGCATAAGCAGTTTGTTATCCCAATAAAATGCAACTCCAGACTCGGGAAGACTATCCTTGTCAATTGCAGCTGCAATACATGCACTCAGTGAAGGATCAGATTTTTGTAACATGGCCAACTGCTTTCTTCCGACCTGGAGTAATTTATGATTTTTGTGGTTCGTGAAACCACACAAGAATCCTTGGGATTTGCTCCTGCTGATTTGGTGTTCGGGCATACTGTTACGCGAACAGTTACTTGACGAGTCGGTTTCCCCTATGCCTGTTCTAGATTATGTGAGAAAATTCCGTGACCGGTTGCATCGAGCATGTGCAATGGCAAAAGAGAATTTAGTCACGGCACAGAGCCGCGCCTCCTTTGCATTGCGCAGAAGCGCGTTTTTAAAGGATGCGATGACGAGAGAGGAGTCAATCCGCTTTCCCAGCTGATTAGAAGCCGGAACCTGGAGCAATGATGAGCAAGAAACTCAAAAAGAAAAGAAAACATAACCACTAATCACAGTAGAATTTTACAGGACGTAACATATTTAACTTGCAAATATATTTAATCACATCAAATGTTTAATTTGCAAAAAAAAAGGATTGTTAAAAATGTATTATTAATATATATTTTGTACAGTTCAATGTTGTTTTATCTCATATGTTCATCCACTTTTAGCTCTGCAACTCTAAACCGAAGCACTTTGTCCATTATGATTTTTATTTATAATCCAGTGAATCCTCGTGTGTGAATGTGAATCAGATCAGTTGATTGATTTGTAGGATTGATTTGTGTCTTGTTTCCTCTCCACGTCACGTTCCTGTTCTCAGGCACAAAATTAATAATTACTTCCTGAATTCCTACCGACACTTTTGGCTGGGCAGAATTCTCGAGAGTTCTGACTCTGACAGTCTGCTCGCTGTGCTAACGGTAACGTAACGCTCAGACAACGCTTGCTCTGCTCTCTGAAACCCCGTTTCTGAGCCATGGTTTGGACGGTGACTCGCACTAACTGTCTGACGGGTCATCTGGGATGTTGACAGACACTTTACTTTTACATTTAAGATCTTTGGTGTCACATCTACATGATGACCCGTCAGATGAACCCTAACTAACGAACTAACTAACTAACTAACCCTCCAGCACTTCCTGTTTCCCTTGCCTCGCCCCGTTAACCCTGTCTCCTGCTCCTGTCCCGTCTCAGGCATCGCTCCATTAACCTGTTCCTCACGGGATACCAGCGGCTCTGGATAGAGGCAGAGATGTACTCGTTTGAAGAGAAGCTAGTGCAAGATCTGGCCGTAAGTAACCTCGAGCCGCTGGTTTCCACACTAGACCCTGTGAAAGCCAAACGGGAGTTCTGTGTCTTTTAGTTTGTGTCTGTGAAATCCAGCTGAATAAACTTACAGCAGATCTGACATTAGTTGTGTCCCAGGGTTAATCATCCTGGTATATTTGAAGTGCATTAATTCTTCATTGAATTTTTACACTTCTCACACTACAGTTTGGCACAGAATAGTGCATACGTACATGAATTGGGACACACCTAATGTCTACTGATGACATCATCTCCTGCTCTCATATGCAAATTTGTGTCTAATGAAATCCGGTCCTTCACGTGACGCTCTGAATGGAGGAATCCGTCCAGAAACACTGCAGAGAGTCAAACTGTGCTGCTTCTGTTTCCTTGATTTCCTGCACTGATGCATGATGGTTGCTCTGTCACATTATTGCTTAACCCACTGAAACCAGCTGACCTGAACATCACTAACTCTCCTCGTGTGTGTGAGGAACTGCATGAACGACAGTACCGTGGTGAATTCACATGTACTAGAGCAGAGATTCATCAGACGAACATTCACTTAAAGACCTCCTGAGATTATTTTAATTTCACTGTTCTCTGATGTGGGTTAATGGTCACGTGATATGCGACTAAACAAATTTTTAAAAAATTAAGCATTTTATTTTTAAATTTATTTATTTTAGTACTTTTTTATGATTTAATAAATTATTAGTATTTTATTTTAATTGCTTTTTTTTTTTTTTTTTTTTTT
>RJVU01018862.1:474633-488839 GCA_003731715.1 Anabarilius grahami | reverse complement strand
ATGTTTATAATTGTATTTATTTTGTTTATATCATATATATTTTTTAGAGTTTTATTTATTTTTATTAATGTATGTTTATAATTGCGTATACATTTTTTTTTATAATTTTTTATTATGCATGTTTATAATTTTGTTTATTTTAATTTGATTTATTTTATGCATGTTTATAATTGTATACATTTTATATTTTGTTTATAATTCTATATTCTTTAAGATATCTTGTATTTATACATGCTTTTGTGTTTTATGATGTAAAGCGCCTCGAAGCTCCTTGTAAAGGTGCTCTTTATATAAAGAACGTTGTGATGATGATGATGATGAATCTGAGTGACAGGAAGTGGTTGCTTCTCTCACAGCTGTGTCCTCGTCCCGTGTGTCTCTCTCAGGGTCCGTGTATCGGGAACCAGCAGGGATTGGCTCACAGCAGACTCTGGGACGCCGTCGTGGGATTCCTGCACGTGTTCGCCAACATGCAGATGAAGCTGTCACAGGTACATCACAACTCTTACTCTTCATCCAGATGTTTTGGTGTTGATCTGTCGAGAGTTAGCAGTGCTATTTTAGATCATTTGGATTAGTCATACAGCATTTTAAAACTCAATCCGAGCGTGTCCGTCTACATGAGGGGTGTCCAGACTCTCCAGTTAAACACCTGAACCAGCTAATCAAACTAGATAGAAGCTTCCAGGCAGGCGAGTCGGAGCTGAACCCTCCGGGACCGTCAGCGGCTGCCGCAGAGATGAGATCGAGACCTTGAGCTGCTGTTGTTTGATTGGCAGATTAAGCATGAGATTTTCATCTAGTAAATGAAAGCGTGCTGTGATGTTCCTCTCCTCTTCATCACGCTAATGCCACGCTTTCCTCTTGATTCCTCACAGGATTCCAGTCAGATTGAGCTGCTGAAGGAGCTGCTGGACCTGCAGAAGGACATGATCGTCATGATGCTGTCGCTGCTGGAAGGTTCAAAAACGCTCATATTAAGTGGACATGGCAGCACTGCACGGTGGTCGACGGTGGTTTATTAAAAATGGCCAAATACTATAACGAGTCTTTAGGATGGATAGAATGCACATTGAGACGCAGGCTCAGCCTTGTTTTCTAGTCAAAGATTCAATGAACCATTCATGAACAACTGCCTCATTCTTGAATGAATCAGCCATTGGAATGAATCGTTTGAATGAATGACTCAATGACTCACTTATTAAGATGGTTACTTGACGCCACCTACTGGTGGTTTAATTAAATTTTTAAAAGAATAATTTTCCCCCCAACATTTCTTATAATCCCATAACATTATTTAATACAGCTGTAATTTTTTTTTCTTTTGCAAACTTGTAAATGATTTAATTTGATTGGTAACAGCCCTTTTTTGTCTTATTCCAATTAAATTTATTGATTGAATTTAAGAATTTAAAATAAAACATGAATCATACATTTTACATGAATCGTGTCACAAATCTATCACAAATATGCAGATTTAAATATGTCAAAGCTGCAATATTCTGAAAGGATATTGCTTCAGAAATTTTTAATTTTATATTTACACCACAAAAAAAAAACTTTTTTTTTTCGGACAAGCAACCCTTTTAATCGTACAAGTGAATGACAAGGCTTAATGTCGAGCCCTGTATGTAGTCTTAATGGGCCGTATGACGTCATCTATCGACGTTTAGTAACATATATATATATATATATGGCATTAAAAAATAAAAAATTAGATTTGATGAAACCTGCAGAAACCCATTTTTCGTACACAATTTAGGCGATTCACTCCTGTATTTAAATGCGGTT
Organism: Anabarilius grahami; assembly: GCA_003731715.1. Lineage (NCBI taxonomy): Eukaryota > Metazoa > Chordata > Actinopteri > Cypriniformes > Xenocyprididae > Anabarilius > Anabarilius grahami. The sequence continues at coordinate 487,048 of RJVU01018862.1, read as the reverse complement.
GTCACTCCTGAAACTTTAGAGTGTGTGCGTGGCCTGATAATCACACTGAATCCTATGCAAAATAATCCTGTCGTTCCCCCCGCAGGAAACGTTGTGAACGGGACCATCGGCAAGCAGATGGTGGACACTCTAGTGGAGTCCTCCAACAACGTGGAGATGATTCTCAAGTTCTTCGACATGTTCCTCAAGCTGAAAGATCTGACCACCTCCGAGAACTTCAAGGAGCAAGACCCCGACCGCAAAGGATTCATCTCCAAGAAGGAGTTTCAGAAGTCCATGGAGAACCAGAAGCAGTACTCTCAGTCCGAGATCGAGTTCCTGCTGTCCTGCGCCGAGGCCGACGAGAACGACATGTTCAACTACGAAGAGTTCGTCAAGCGCTTCCACGAACCCGCCAAGGATATCGGCTTCAACGTGGCGGTTCTTCTCACCAACCTGTCGGAGCACATGCCTCACGATTCCCGCCTCTCCGCCTTCCTGAACTTGGCCGAGAGCGTTCTCAACTACTTCGAGCCCTTCCTGGGCCGCATCGAGATCATGGGCGGCGCCAAGAGAATCGAGAGGGTTTACTTCGAGATCAGCGAGTCCAGCCGAATGCAGTGGGAGAAACCACAGGTCAAGTCAGCTTCTTTTCTATTGCGCTTTATACTGTACAGATACACGGTGATTAACAGGAAAATAACAGAATCAGTGACGCAACATATGAAACAAATTCAATTTCAGCTGTAAAGCGGCTCTAAAAAGAAAATACTGTCATTATTCAGTTCAGTGTTGATTCAATTCAGTTCAATAACTGTCAATGTTGCAAAATTCATCAATTATGAAACTAATTTTCAATGTTAATTCAGTTCAATAACTGTCAATGTTGCAAAATTCATCAATTATGAAACAAATTTTCAATGTTAATTCGGTTCAATAACTGTCAATGTTGCAAAATCAATTATTAAACAAATTTTAATGTTGATTCAATTCAAGTCAATAAGTGTCAATGTTGCAAAACTCAATTATGAGACATTTTCAGTGTTAATTCAGTTCAATAACTGTCTTAATGTTGCAAAATTCATCAATTATGAAACAAATTTTCAATGTAATTCAGTTCAATAACTGTTAATGTTGCAAAATTCATCAATTATGAAACAAATTTTCAATGTTAATTCAGTTCAATAACTGTTAATGTTGCAAAATTCATCAATTATGAAACAAATTTTCAATGTTAATTCAGTTCAATAACTGTCTTAATGTTGCAAAATTCATCAATTATGAAACAAATTTTCAATGTAATTCAGTTCAATAACTGTCAATGTTGCAAAATTCATCAATTATGAAACAAATTTTCAATGTTAATTCGGTTCAATAACTGTCAATGTTGCAAAATTCATCAATTATGAAACAAATTTTCAATGTTAATTCAGTTCAATAACAGTCTTAATGTTGCAAAATTCATCAATTATGAAACTAATTTTCAATGTTAATTCAGTTCAATAACTGTCAATGTTGCAAAATTAATCAATTATGAAACATTTTCAATGTAATTCAGTTCAATAACTGTCAATGTTGCAAAATTCATCAATTATGAAACTAATTTTCAATGTTAATTCAGTTCAATAACTGTCAATGTTGCAAAATGAATCAATTATGAAACTAATTTTCAATGTTAATTCAGTTCAATAACGGTCATTGTTGCAAAATTCATCAATTATGAAACAAATTTCAATGTTGATTCTATTCAGTTCAATAACTGTCAATGTTGCAAAATTTATCAATTATGAAACATTTTCAATGTAATTCAGTTCAATAACTGTCAATGTTGCAAAATTCATCAATTATGAAACAAATTTCAATGTTGATTCTATTCAGTTCTCTAACAGTCTTAATGTTGCAAAATTAATCAATTATGAAACATTTTCAATGTAATTCAGTTCAATAACTGTCAATGTTGCAAAATTAATCAATTATGAAACATTTTCAATGTAATTCAGTTCAATAAATGTCAGTGTTGCAAAATTAATCAATTATGAAACATTTTCAATGTAATTCAGTTCAATAACTGTCAATGTTGCAAAATTAATCAATTATGAAACATTTTCAATGTAATTCAGTTCAATAACTGTCAGTGTTGCAAAATTAATCAATTATGAAACATTTTCAATGTAATTCAGTTCAATAACTGTCAATGTTGCAAAATTAATCAATTATGAAACATTTTCAATGTAATTCAGTTCAATAACAGTCAATGTTGCAAAATTAATCAATTATGAAACATTTTCAATGTAATTCAGTTCAATAACTGTCAATGTTGCAAAATTCATCAATTATGAAACTAATTTTCAATGTTAATTCAGTTCTATAACAGTCTTAATGTTGCAAAATTAATCAATTATGAAACAAATTTTCAATGTAATTCAGTTCAATAACTGCCAACGTTGCAAAATTCATCAATTATGAAACTAATTTTCAATGTTAATTCAGTTCAATAACTGTCAATGTTGCAAAATTAATCAATTATGAAACAAATTTCAATGTTGATTCTATTCAGTTCAATAACTGTCAATGTTGCAAAATTAATCAATTATGAAACATTTTCAATGTTAATTCAGTTCAATAACTGTCAATGTTGCAAAATTCATCAATTATGAAACAAATTTCAATGTTGATTCAATTCAGTTCAATAACAGTCTTAATGTTGCAAAATTCATCAACTATGAAACAAATTTTCAATGTTAATTCAGTTCAATAACACTGTCGATGTTGCAAAATTAATCAATTATGAAATTTAATTTCTGCTGTAAAGCAGCTCTTCAGAAGACAATAGTGTCTTTATTTAGATCAATTCAGTTCAAATGTTGTTCTCATCTGTTAATCACAGTGCAGTCAAATCGAGATTATTACTGAATAATAAGTATCTTTTAAACCGCAGGTCAAAGAGTCCAAGCGCCAGTTCATCTTCGACGTCGTCAACGAGGGTGGAGAATCTGAGAAGATGGAGCTGTTCGTCAACTTCTGCGAGGACACCATCTTCGAGATGCAGTTGGCGTCGCTGATCTCCGAGCCGGACGCCGCTGAGAGACAAGAGGAGGAAGATGACGATGCTCAGAGCGTGGAGCTGGAGGAGGACGAGGAAGACTGCTTGCTGGAGTCTTCCTCAGCGTTCGCTCTGGCCTGCGTCTCCATGAGGAAGAGCCTCTCTAACCTCCGACAGCTGCTGACCTTCAGGAGCACGAAGAGACAGTACCGTAAACTGAGGAAGATGAGTGTCCGGGAGATGATTCGAGGATTCTTCTTCTTCTTCTGGATAATCTTCACCGGGATATTCCGCTCTCTTTACAACCTGGTCTGGGGCTTTTTCCACATCCTCTGGTCCACGTTGTTCGGCGGTGGCCTGGTGGAAGGAGCCAAGAACATGAAAGTGACCGACATTCTGGGAAACATGCCCGATCCCACACAGTTCGGGATCCACGGAGACGTTCTGGAGATGGAGAAGCTGGAGTACTGCGACATGTCCTCGGTGGCCGAGCTCGGACGCATGGCGGCGGGAGACCAGGCCGAGGTGGACCTCATGACGGAGCTGATGAACATCCAGCCCAGGAGAGAAGGAGGGAAGCATGGCATGGAGCCGGGGCTGGGAGACGTGTCCGAGGTGGTCGGTGTGGACACTCCGTCTTTAGCCAGCGCCGTCCATCAGAAGAAAGCTCAGGTCTGCCAGTGGATTTAATACCAAGTCTCTTGTATACTGTATCAAAAATACAGTAAAAATGTGAAATATTTAATATCTGTTTATGTTTTCTGTACAGGAAGCCGCTACTAAACAGACCGCTGAGTCTGAGAGCAAATCCGAATCGGAGAAGGCCGAGTGAGTGTTTGAGGAGAAGCTCAGTGTGTTTGTGTCTGTTCAGATCTTCTCTCACATTAGTGTGTGTCTGTGTTCACATCGCCAGCGTCGAGGACGGAGAGAAGAAAGACCAGGATAAGGGGAAGAAGGAGAATATGTCGGATGAAGAGAAGAAGCCGCTGAAGAAGAGACGCGGCCAGAGGAAGGAGCCGGCCGAAGCCTTCATGGCGGCATTCTTAGCGGGTCTCGACGTCTATCAGACCAAAACCCTGGTGAGCTTTAGGAGGAACGTCAGATTAACATGATTGGAAAGATCATTTATTACTGTATTTATATATATATTTGATGTTAAAAGCGTTCCCTTTAAGTGGAAGTACACTAAGAATCACTTTAGATAAAAGCATCTGACGAATGCATCACCTTCTGAGAATAACAAAGACCTGAAACTCATGACTAATTCCACACAATCCTCATTGGAGACACATTTATTTGAAGAGCGTTTTGTCTGAACATGAATCGCTCCAGAGCAGCTTGAATAGTCCTGAAAGGTGCTTCAGAAAGTTTGGATGGGAAACTGAGTTTGCTGAAGGTCTGTGCAGCTGCTCGTTCACCTTCTCTAACGTGTGACTCATGTAAATGACGCATGAGGTCTGGTCAGACTGAAGAGATTCACTGCTGACACTAAAACGCTAAATATAACTCTGTTTTCAGAATTATCTGGCAAGAAACTTCTACAACCTGCGTTTCCTGGCTCTGTTTGTGGCGTTTGCCATCAACTTCATCCTGCTCTTCTATAAGGTTGATGTTCTTATTTGCTCTTTAAACACATTATTTCCTCACTATAGACTCAAATGTGAGCTCACATTATTTGGTTATTTATTTTCATCATTACCTCCCTTTTGTAAAGTACTATTTAGTAATTTTCTTTTCTCATCCTGTATCAAAAAATTACAAAGAAATCATTAAAAACCCATCCATAAATGTGTGTGTGAAGGTGACCGGTGAGGATTCGGATGATGTGGACCCGTGGACGCGGCGTGAGGAAGACGAGGATGAAGGTGTGGTGGAGTATTTTGTTCTTCAGGAGAGCAGCGGTTACATGGCACCGACCCTCCGCTTCCTCGCCGTCATGCACACCCTCATCTCCTTCCTCTGTGTGCTGGGATATTACTATCTGAAGGTAGGAGATTACCCACAAACCCAAGTTCACAGAGTTCATAATGCTGTGTTATGATGGACTGAACCTGTGTTTGCTCAGGTGCCGCTGGTGGTGTTTAAGCGTGAGAAGGAGATTGCACGCAAGCTGGAGTTTGACGGGCTCTACATCACTGAACAGCCGTCTGATGACGATATTAAGGGCCAGTGGGACAGACTCGTCATCAACACCCCGTGAGTCCAGCTGATGTGACTTACTTTACACTGCTCTTTATGATGGGAGGAGAATTCAATAGTGTGTTCCAGTAACGAGAAGAATTAAACATGGTTTTTCTGCTTCACGCAGGTCTTTCCCCAACAACTACTGGGACAAATTTGTCAAACGGAAGGTAAGAGTGAGGGATTGAGAATAGACAAAAAAAAAGAATGTAGTTAGAATGACGCTAAAATTCAAGATATCAGGGCAAAATGCTCATGAAATAGTTAAGCAATATCACACAAGTAATGAGCGCAATATTACATGATTAACAAGGGCAATATCGCACGATTAACGAGCGCAATATCCCATGAGTAACGAGAGCAATATCACACGAGTAACGAGAGCAATATCACACGATTAACGAGCGCAATATCCCATGAGTAACGAGAGCAATATCGCACGAGTAACGAGAGCAATATCGCAAGAGAAACGAGCTCAATATCGCACGAGTAACGAGCTCAATATCGCACGAGTAACGAGAGCAATATCACACGAGTAACGAGCGCAATATCGCAAGAGTAACGGGCGCAATATCGCAAGAGTAACGAGAGCAATATCACACGAGTAACGAGCGCAATATCGCAAGAGTAACGGGCGCAATATCGCAAGAGTAACGGGCGCAAAATCGCAAGAGTAACGAGAGCAATATCACACGAGTAACGAGCGCAATATCGCAAGAGTAACGGGCGCAATATTGCAAGAGTAACGAGCTCAATATCACACGAGTAACGAGAGCAATATCACGAGTAACGAGAGCAATATCGCACGAGTAACGAGCTCAATATCGCACGAGTAACGAGAGCAATATCGCACGAGTAACAAGCTCAATATCACACAAGTAACGAGAGCAATATCACACGAGTAACGAGAGCAATATCACACGAGTAACGAGCGCAATATCGCAAGAGTAATGGCCGCAATATCGCAAGAGTAACAAGCTCAATATCACACGAGTAATGAGAGCAATATCACACAAGTAACGAGAGCAATTTCGCACGAGTAACGAGCTCAATATCGCACGAGTAACGAGAGCAATATCGCACGAGTAACAAGCTCAATATCACACAAGTAACGAGAGCAATTTCGCACGAGTAACAAGCTCAATATCGCACGAGTAACGAGAGCAATATCGCACGAGTAACAAGCTCAATATCACACGAGTAACGAGAGCAATATCGCACGAGTAACGAGCTCAATATCGCACGAGTAACGAGAGCAATATCGCACGAGTAACAAGCTGAATATCGCACGAGTAACGAGAGCAATATCGCACGAGTAACGAGCGCAATATCGCAAGAGTAACGGGCGCAATATCGCAAGAGTAACGAGAGCAATATCACACGAGTAACGAGAGCAATATCACACGAGTAACGAGAGCAATATCGCACGAGTAACGAGAGCAATATCGCACGAGTAACGAGCGCAATATCGCACGAGTAACGAGAGCAATATCGCACGAGTAACGAGCGCAATATCGCACGAGTAACGAGAGCAATATCGCAAGAGTAACGGGCGCAATATCGCACGAGTAACGAGCTCAATATCACACGAGTAACGAGAGCAATATCGCACGAGTAACGAGCTCAATATCGCACGAGTAACGAGAGCAATATCACACGAGTAACGAGCGCAATATCACACGAGTAACGAGAGCAATTTCGCAAGAGTAATGGGCGCAATATCGCACGAGTAACGAGAGCAATATCACACGAGTAACGAGCGCAATATCGCAAGAGTAACGGGCGCAATATCACAAGAGTAACGAGCTCAATATCGCACGAGTAACGAGCTCAATATCGCACGAGTAACGAGAGCAATATCACACGAGTAACGAGCGCAATATCACACGAGTAACGAGAGCAATATCGCAAGAGTAATGGGCGCAATATCGCACGAGTAACGAGAGCAATATCACACGAGTAACGAGCGCAATATCGCAAGAGTAACGGGCGCAACATCACAAGAGTAACGAGCTCAATATCGCACGAGTAACGAGCTCAATATCACACGAGTAACGAGAGCAATATCGCACGAGTAACGAGCTCAATATCACACGAGTAACGAGAGCAATATCGCACGAGTAACGAGCTCAATATCGCACGAGTAACGAGAGCAATATCGCACGAGTAACGAGAGCAATATCGCAAGAGTAACGGGCGCAATATCGCAAGAGTAACGAGAGCAAACGAACACAATATCGCACGAGTAACGAACACAATATCGCACGAGTAACGAGAGCAATGTCCCGCGAGTAACGAGAGCAAATATCGCACGAGTAACGGGCACAATATCGCACGAGTAACTGCCGCAATATCGCACGAGTAACTACCGCAATAATCGCACGACTAACAAACACAATATCCCATGAGTAACGGGTGCAATGTCACTTGAGTAACGAACACAATATTGCACGAGTTACGAACACAGTATCGCAGAAGTAACGAGCGCAGTATCGCACGAGTGCTGTTTTATTCAATGCTCTAGTGAGCGTTCAGGTCTTCGGGATCATCGTCTCGTCACATTGATGATGTTTTATGTGTGTCGCCTCAGGTTATAAACAAGTACGGAGATCTTTACGGAGCCGAGCGCATCGCTGAGCTGCTGGGTTTGGATAAAAGTGCTTTGGACTTCAACCCGACAGAAGAGACGGTCATGAAAGACGCCTCGCTGCTGTCCTGGTCAGGAACTCATTCTGCATCAAACTGCATGTTTAATTGGTCGTTTAATTGCATATATATATATATAATCTGTGCTATGCGTTTGATAATTAATTCAGATAAGATCTGTTGTACTTCCTGTTTCACATTTGCGGTGTTCTCAGACGCAGAAGTTGTCATTTATTTTATTTATTTTGGGGTTTTAATTATTTATTATTTAATTAATGATTTGCTCTTCAGGTTGAGCTCCATAGACACCAAGTATCACGTGTGGAAGCTGGGCGTGGTATTCACAGATAACGTGAGTGTTTGCACTGCTTCATGAGCTTGATGAGGTCACATGATCGCTGACGCCTCGTTCTGTCGTTGCAGTCGTTCCTGTATCTGGTCTGGTACACCACCATGTCCATCCTGGGACACTATAATAACTTCTTCTTCGCCGCCCACCTGCTGGACATCGCCATGGGCTTCAAGACCCTGCGGACCATCCTGTCCTCCGTCACGCACAATGGCAAACAGGTGCGACTCCCACTGCCGGCCTCCTTCGCTCCGGGTGTGATTTTTCTGCCTTCTTTCATGTGTTTGTGTTTCTCTCAGCTGGTGCTGACGGTCGGGCTGCTCGCTGTGGTTGTTTATCTCTACACCGTCGTGGCGTTCAACTTTTTCCGCAAGTTCTACAACAAGAGCGGCGATGAGGACGAGCCCGATATGAAATGTGATGATATGATGACGGTGAGTGGCGCGGTTCATGCCTCTTCTGCTCTATAAGTCTGCATTTATTTGATAAAAATACAGTACATTTTGAAAATATTTTTACAATGTAAAATAGCAGTTTTAGCACCAATATGAAGTTTAGAAGTATTCTGGAGGATCATGTGACACTGAAGACTGGAGTAATGATGTCATGAGGTGATCATGTGTAAACTGGTGTGTGTGTGTGTGTGTGTGTCAGTGTTATCTGTTCCACATGTATGTGGGCGTTCGCGCCGGCGGCGGCATCGGTGACGAGATCGAGGACCCCGCGGGCGACCCGTACGAGCTCTACCGGATCCTCTTCGACATCACCTTCTTCTTCTTCGTCATTGTGATCCTGCTGGCCATCATTCAAGGTACCGCAACACATCACATGATCAGGAAGAAACCCTGACATTTGTAACATCGTGCAGCCTGTAATGTAATGACAGATGAACTGATGGTCAGAGTGTGTTTGTGTGGACAGGTTTGATCATCGATGCGTTTGGAGAGCTGAGAGACCAACAGGAACAAGTCAAAGAAGACATGGAGGTACAGAGACACATCCGTCTGTCTGTCTGTCTATCTGTCTGTCTGTCTGTCTGTATGTCCATCCATTCGTCCGTCTGACTTTCTGTCCGTCCGTCTGTCTCTCTCCATCTATCCGTCTGTCTGTATCTGTATGTCCATCCATTCGTCCGTCTGACTTTCTGTCCGTCCGTCCGTCCGTCTCTCTCCGTCCGTCCGTCCGTCTCTCTCCGTCTGTCCATCCGTCTGTTTGTCCGTCTGTCTGTCTGTCTATCCGTCCGTCTCTCTCCGTCTGTCTGTCCGTCTGACTTTCTGTCCGTCCGTCCATCTCTCTCCATCTATCTGTCTGTCCGTCTGACTTTCTGTCCGTCCGTCTCTCTCCATCTATCTGTCTGTCTGTCTATCCGTCTGTCTGTCTGTCCATCTCTCTCCGTCTGTCTGTCCGTCTGACTTTCTGTCCGTCCGTCCGTCTCTCTCTCTCCATCTATCTGTCTGTCTGTCTATCCGTCTGTCTGTCTGTCCATCTCTCTCTGTCTGTCCGTCTGACTTTCTGTCCGTCTGTCTCTCTCCATCTATCTGTCTGTCTGTCTGTCTGTCCTTCTCTCTCTGTCTGTCCATCTGACTTTCTGTCCGTCTGTCCGTCTCTCTCTCTCCATCTATCTGTCTGTCTGTCCATCCGTCTGTCTGTCTGTCCATCTCTCTCTGTCTGTCCGTCTGACTTTCTGTCCATCCGTCCGTCTCTCTCCATCTATCTGTCTGTCTGTCTATCCGTCTGTCTGTCTGTCTGTCCGTCTCTCTCTGTCTGTCTGTCCATCCATCCGTCTGTCTGTCCGTCTGACTTTCTGTCCGTCCGTCCGTCTCTCTCCATCTATCTATCTGTCTGTCTGTCTGTCCATCCATTTGTCTGTCTGTCCGTCTGACTTTCTGCCTGTCCGTCCGTCTCTCTCCGTCTGTCCATCCGTCTGTCTGTCTGTACATCTGTCTGTCCATCTGTCCGTCTGTCTGTACATCTGTTTGTCTGTCTATCTGTCTGTCTATCCGTCCGTCCGTCTCTCTCTCTATCTGTCTGTCTGTCCATCCATCCGTCTGTCTGTCTGTCCATCCGTTTGTCTGTCCGTCCGTCTGACTTTCTGTCCGTCCGTCCGTCTCTCTCTCTGTCTATCTGTCTGTCTTTCCATCCATCCGTCTGTCTGACTTTCTGTCTGTCCGTCCGTCTCTCTCTGTCTGTTCATCTGTCCATCCATCCGTCTGTCTGTCCGTCTGACTTTCTGCCTGTCCATCCGTCTCTCTCCGTCTGTCCATCCGTCTCTCTCCGTCTGTCCATCCGTCTGTTTGTCCGTCTGTCTGTCTATCCGTCTCTCTCTGTCTGTCTGTCTGTCCATCTCTCTCTGTCTGTCTGTCAATCCGTCTGACTTTCTGTCCGTCCGTCCGTCTCTCTCTCTGTCTGTCTATCTGTCTGTCTGTCTGTCCATCCATCCGTCTGTCTGACTTTCTGTCTGTCCGTCCGTCTCTCTCTGTCTGTTCATCTGTCTGTCTGTCCGTCTCTCTCCGTCTGTCCATCCATCTGTTTGTCCATCCGTCCGTCTGTCTGTCTGTCCATCTGTCTATCCATCCGTCCGTCTGTCCATCTCTGTCTGTCCGTCTCTGTCTGTTCAGATGATTGTGGTCACACATTCAGAAGTTGTTTCTTCTCCTCTCAGACTAAGTGTTTCATCTGTGGCATCGGTAATGACTATTTCGACACGACTCCTCACGGCTTTGAGACTCACACGTTACAAGAGCACAACCTCGCCAACTACCTGTGAGTGTCACATGTTCATCTTACTAAAGTTCATTCATGATCATTTTAAACCCCAGAATGTGAAAATAAGAGTAATACTTAACATTTTATTTTAGCATTATCTACAGTATATACTACTATAGTTTTTATTAATATTTATATTTTTTTTTTCAGCTTTTTCAATTGTCTTTTAACAGGTTTAGTTTTAGTTCACTCTAATTCTGTTCTGACCTTTCAGGTTTTTCTTGATGTACCTGATCAACAAGGATGAAACGGAGCACACGGGTCAGGTACGTTCTGTCCTCAGATGATGATGATGATGATGATGATGATCTTTACTGACACACTGCAGTAATTCAGTGTGCATAATAATAATATTTTTTTACGCATCTTTACTATACTCAAAATGATACCCATAATGCATAAGTACATTTACAAATTAAAAGCATCATTTTAAAAGAATTAGGTCTATAAATATATTGCATATAAATATTGCTTTGAGTATTGGTTAAACATTTTATTAAAACCTGCGAGCAATGTCAGACATGTTTGTGTCGGTCATGTGACGCTTGAGGCGTTTCCTCAGCAGCTGTGGATGTTGTTGGTGTGTCCGCAGGAGTCGTACGTGTGGAAGATGTATCAGGAGAGATGCTGGGATTTCTTTCCCGCCGGCGACTGCTTCCGGAAGCAGTATGAAGACCAGCTGGGCTAGATCACACCAGGACCTGCGTTACCTCCAGAAACGGTGCCAATTCAGTGGAGACTCTTTCTGTCTGGACGTTTGCTTTGGATTCAAACGTTTGTTTTACTGTTTTTCGGTCAAAAAAAGCTCAACACGTTGCCTTCTTCGACCCCAAAACCATTGCACAACGTTTTTCCGTCTTTTTTGAGAAACTCTGGGGTTTCCGGACAACGTCTCCACCCGTATATGCACAAGAATCCTACTTCAGCGTTTGGAGAGCATGATGCCAAAAGCGCGTTGGACGTTCATCCTCAGATCCCCTTTCCTGCTTGCCGAGACGAGGCGATGAGATGCCTAATAAAACCTTCGTGAAGTGCCTTACCTCCATTACATCTGAGCTATGCAAGACGTGCGTTTCCTCCTGATGTGGGTCAAAGGTCGGCGTGTGGAGGTTTGCGGGCTGCTGTTGTCATGTTCCCGTCTCCTGATTCAGATGGAAATGCTCTTGTTTGGCTGTTTGTATGTCGTAGCTTTGCTGAATTGTGCATTTCTTTTGAAGGACAAATAAAGATATTGATGCAATAATCTCTTGTGTTGAAGCACGTGCTCATTTCTGCTCGTTTGCCCTCATGTTGAGATCATGTGACCAGCGGCGTCTTGCGTTTGACCAGGTTAATAAAGCAAACTCTTCTGAAGTCGTGCACAGGTCTGTGACGTCACACAAACTCCAGCGCAGGGATTCACGAGTTAATACTTCAGTCCGTTCAACACATTCACATGTTCATGGTTCTCT
>RJVU01018862.1:423255-473130 GCA_003731715.1 Anabarilius grahami | reverse complement strand
ATTTACATTTTTAGGATTTATTTTTTTAACTTTTGTCTTGTTTTTTTGTTTGTTTTTTACTATTACATTTTTATTTTATGGTTTAATTATTTTGTATTTTATTTTTATTTAATTATTTATTTTAAGTTCATATTTTTATGATTTAAATTAATTTTTAGTTTTTTATTTTGATTGTTTTAGAAGTGATTAAGTATTTGTTTTAATTTCCCAATTGTATTTTATATATATATATATATATCATTAGCATTTTACATTTTTAATTGTGGTTCTCTGTGGCATCTAAAACATTCCTTTTTTTCATTGTTAATGCATATATCTGCTGCATCTGTTGAGCATGTGGATGTTTATTGATTGAACCGCACAGGTCAGCTATTGTAGTGTTTCGTTTTACTCTATAAATAAGTGTATAGAGCTCAGAGCTGCAGACGTGAACCAGAAGCCTTTTAGACTCAGACGTCTCATCGTTGAGCGATGCTTCTTAAAGGTCTCACGTCACACGAGGCCAAATTGAGCAGTTTGCTAATCACACTCCTGCTGAAATGTCACATCGGCGCTGATGGGAGCGTCAGCTGCTCTGTGCTGAGAGGACGTCTGAAGGAAGCGTGTCGCCGAACACTCCTCGTGCTGCGGGGCCGCCGGCCCTCGTAAACAACAACACTTCTCTGTGTGTGTCAATGCAAGGTCACACGACACTACATTCATGGATCAGATCAGATATAAAGACAGCTGAGAGAGAATAGTACATGTGTGGAAGCTTGTTTCCGCCACTGAATGGTAATTGAGATTTTTACAATTCTGACTTTTTTTCTAGCAATTGCGTGATATAAATTTTACAATTCTGAGAAAAGAAGTCAGAATTGTGAGCAGTCACAGTTATCTTTTATATTGTTTTATTCCGTGGCGGAAACAAGCTTCCATATAAATGTGCTTTTTATGTTGTTTTTTGGCTTTTAGTCCCGTCTGTAGCTCATCATCACGAAACAAGTGAAAATCATGGAATGTCAGTAAATGTCATCATAGTTCTAATCAGCTTTTAAAGGGAAGAGAAACACTGTGGAGAAGGTGAAATGGACGGTTATGTGACGCCATCTTCCTCAAAAACATGAACAAAACTTCAGTCAAAGAAAATATGATGCACATGACATTAAATTAAGCAGTTTTTTAGACTAGCTTTTGCTTGTTGACTTTTGCTCGTTATTACGAGAAAAAAAGTTTTAATGACATTATTACAAGAAAGATGTTTTAACTACATCTCATTTTTATGAGAGAAAATATTTAATGACAACATCTCGTTGCGAGAAAGGATGTCGTTTTATCAACAATATCTTGTTATTTCGAGAAAATGCCGTTTTAACAAGAAAAAGATGTCGTTTTTATGCCACATCTTGTTATTACCAGAAAATCTGTCGTTTTAACGAGAAAAAGATGTCGTTATTACAAGAAAAGATGTTTTAACGACATATCTCGTTATTGCGAGAAAGGATGTAATTTTATCGGCAATATCTCGTTATTATAAGAAAATCTGTCGTTTTAACAAGAAAAAGATGTTATTATGAGAAAGATGTCATTTTAACTACAATATTTCGTTATTACGAGAAAATCTGTGGTTTTAATGAGAAAAAGTTGTTGTTATTACGAGAAAAGATGTTGTTTTAATGTCAACATCTCGTTATTACGAGAAAATGTTTTAACATAAAAAATATGTTATTATGTCGTTTTAACTACACATCTCGTTATTGTGAGAAAAGATGGTTTTAACTACAATATTTCCTTATGAGAAAATGATGTTTTAACAAGAAAAATATAATTTTTACGACGTATCTCATTACAAGAAAAGATGTCCTTTTAACGACACATCTCGTTATTGCGAGAAAAGATGGTTTTAACTACAATATTTCGTTATTACGAGAAAATTACGTTATAACAAGAAAAATGTCGTTTTTGTGATATAACATCTTGTTATTAAGAGAAAAGATTTTTTAACTACAGAAAAGAACGTTTTAACTACAGTATTTCGTTTTTATGAGAAAATGTCGTTTTAACAAGAAAAATATGTTGTTTTAATGACAATATCTCATTATTATGACATAATTGAGTGGAAAAACATATGTACAGTGGGTACGAAAAGTATTCAGACCCCCTTAAATATTTCACTCTTTGTTATATTGCAGCCATTTGCTAAAATCATTTAAAGTTCATTTTTTTTCCTCATTAATGTACACAAAGCACCCCATATTGACAGAAAAACACAGAATTGTTGACGTTTTTGCAGATTTATTAAAAAAGAAAAACTGAAATATCACATGGTTCTAAGTATTCAGACCCTTTGCTGTGACACTCATATATTTAACTCAGGTGCTGTCCATTTCTTCTGATCATCCTTGAGATGGTTCTACACCTTCATTTGAGTCCAGCTGTGTTTGATTATACTGATTGGACTTGATTAGGAAAGCCACACACCTGTCTATATAAGACCTTACAGCTCACAGTGCATGTCAGAGCAAATGAGAATCATGAGGTCAAAGGAACTGCCTGAAGAGCTCAGAGACAGAATTGTGGCAAGGCACAGATCTGGCCAAGGTTACAAAAAAATTTCTGCTGCACTTAAGGTTCCTAAGAGCACAGTGGCCTCCATAATCCTTAAATGGAAGACGTTTGGGACGACCAGAACCCTTCCTAGAGCTGGCCGTCCGGCCAAACTGAGCTATCGGGGGAGAAGAGCCTTGGTGAGAGAGGTAAAGAAGAACCCAAAGATCACTGTGGCTGAGCTCCAGAGATGCAGTCGGGAGATGGGAGAAAGTTGTAGAAAGTCAACCATCACTGCAGCCCTCCACCAGTCGGGGCTTTATGGCAGAGTGGCCCGACGGAAGCCTCTCCTCAGTGCAAGACACATGAAAGCCCGCATGGAGTTTGCTAAAAAACACCTGAAGGACTCCAAGATGGTGAGAAATAAGATTCTCTGGTCTGATGAGACCAAGATAGAACTTTTTGGCCTTAATTCTAA
The DNA here is from genome assembly GCA_003731715.1 of Anabarilius grahami. Lineage (NCBI taxonomy): Eukaryota > Metazoa > Chordata > Actinopteri > Cypriniformes > Xenocyprididae > Anabarilius > Anabarilius grahami. Next base: position 470,126 of record RJVU01018862.1, on the reverse strand, counting down.
GCGGTATGTGTGGAGAAAACCAGGCACTGCTCATCACCTGTCCAATACAGTCCCAACAGTGAAGCATGGTGGTGGCAGCATCATGCTGTGGGGGTGTTTTTCAGCTGCAGGGACAGGACGACTGGTTGCAATCGAGGGAAAGATGAATGCGGCCAAGTACAGGGATATCCTGGACGAAAACCTTCTCCAGAGTGCTCAGGACCTCAGACTGGGCCGAAGGTTTACCTTCCAACAAGACAATGACCCTAAGCACACAGCTAAAATAACGAAGGAGTGGCTTCACAACAACTCCGTGACTGTTCTTGAATGGCCCAGCCAGAGCCCTGACTTAAACCCAATTGAGCATCTCTGGAGAGACCTAAAAATGGCTGTCCACCAACGTTTACCATCCAACCTGACAGAACTGGAGAGGATCTGCAAGGAGGAATGGCAGAGGATCCCCAAATCCAGGTGTGAAAAACTTGTTGCATCTTTCCCAAAAAGACTCATGGCCTGTATTAGATCAAAAGGTGCTTCTACTAAATACTGAGCAAAGGGTCTGAATACTTAGGACCATGTGATATTTCAGTTTTTCTTTTTTAATAAATCTGAAAAAACCTCAACAATTCTGTGTTTTTCTGTCAATATGGGGTGCTGTGTGTATATTAATGAGGAAAAAAAATGAACTTAAATGATTTTAGCAAATGGCTGCAATATAACAGAGTGAAAAATTGAAGGGGGTCTGAATACTTTCCGTACCCACTGTAGGTAAGCAGATGCGCCACTGTAGTTATCTTATATAAAATATTTAGAATTTGAATACTTCAACTTAAATTTATTTTTCAGTAAGTTGCCAAAGCGAAAATATTTAATTTTCATTTAAGCTTTTAATTTATTTAATATTTATGTATTTTTGTAATACTTCCACCTAAACTAATTTCAATTAGTTACCATTTCAAATTGTTTGCTTTTTTATTTTTCATCTAATATTTATATTTTATTTTTAGCCTTATGTCAATTGCTGAAAATTATTAAATCATTAAATGGAATGATATTCCAGATCGAAACTCTAAATCACATCTAAATTGTCTCTTCTCGGGTTCTGTAAGTGTCTCTGTTTTAAGGATATTTTGATATATTTACTGAAGATCAACACAGGTTCAGGTCTGAATGCACTGAACATTGAGTGGCGTTTGGAGTGTTTGATGGTGTTTCTGCAGCAGTAGATCTGCATCAGTCTGCTGAGGGTTAATGGAGGTTTAATGGCACTTACAGCCTGAAGGAAACTCTAGAAATCGTTTGATCAGCATCAGTTAATCAAGATTACAGCCGTTTAAAGCTTTAATTCAGGTTTAATTGTGAAGCACAGAATGTGTGTGTGATGATCCTGTTACTGCAGCAGGACTCTCTGATGATTAATGACGATGAACAATTAATATCGTCACATGATCTGCATTATTCTGCACGTCTGTGTTCATGAACAGATGGAGGCGCTGTGTGTGTGATGTACATTTCTTCATTAAATGAAAAACAATACATGACAAACATTTATATACACTGCTCAAAAAATTAAAGGAACACTTTGAAAACACATCAGATCTCAATGGGGAAAAACATCATGCTGGATATCTGTACTGATATTGATTGGGTAATGTGTTAGGAACGAAAAGATGCCACATCGTTTGATGGAAATGACGATTATCAACAGAGGACTGAATTCAAAGACCCCCCAAAAATTCAAAGTGAGAAATTGATGCTCTCGTGAAGTCTGTTTTTGATTGTTTGTTCAGAGACGTTTATACCAGTGGCCTGCTGGAGGTCATTTTATAGGGCTCTGGAAGTCCTCATCCTCTTCCTCCTTGCACAAAGGAGCAGACACCGGTCCTGCTGATGGGTTAAGGACCTACTACAGCCCTGCCCAGCTCTCCTAGTCTCCTGGAATCTCCTCCATGCTCTTGAGATTGTGCTGGGAGACACAGCAAACCTTCTGGCAATGGCATGTATTGATGTGCCGTTGGTGGTCATCTAATTGTTGCCCATCTAGTGCACCTGTTGTTAATTTCATTAACACTGAAGCAGCTGAAACGGATTAACAACCCCTCTGCTACTGAACTGACAAGATCAATATCCCAGGAGTTTAACTGACTTGATGCTATTCTCTGATTAAAAAGTGTTTTTTGAGCAGTGTACACACTGTACATATAATAGTATTTAAACAACTCATAAAATAGATGAAACCTGTGCAAACTGACAAAACCTGAAGACCAACCAATAAGGCTTTGGTTCCACATGAACTTTTATTCCTTCAATATCTATTGTATCAATTTTGATCAGTTTTACTTAAGTTGAATATCTTGTTTGCAGATGATCTGGTGGAAAAGAGGGTCTACAGCAGCATCTGGAGCTCCTGCAAACCTTCGGTTAAACATGGACTCTTTCAGTTAGCCTCACAAAAAAGAGAATTTTTGAATTTTAACAACCTTTATTAAAAAACTATTAAATTACAATATACCATGAAAACAGACCCAACTTACAAGAAGTGTGTAAAAACGAAGTCAGGTTCAAAAACACAACAGAAAGCCTCATTACAACACCAAATAACTTCAAATGTAACAAGATCATCCATATGCTTGTTATGATTCAAATCAACTAAAATTCTTGCTTGTACCATATTTGAAAATAGCGCAACAACAATCTGTTCCACATTAACTTTCTTTTTCCTACTTACATAAATAGCCAATTTTGCTCAGCTGAAAACAAAGTTCAGTAACTGGCAAACAGATTTATTATCATTACTATCTGGTAAATCTTTACAGGCAAAAGTTATACAGAAAGGGTATTTGCATGCTACAAATGAACAAAGTGGCATCGAGTTTGCAAGAGTGAGTATTTTCGATGAGACAGTGTTCAACTTGACACAAGTTATTTCTGGTCCTACACACATGCAGGGCCATACACTTGACCTTGTTATGACTTCAGGTTTTCCAATAGCAAACATTGATATTCGTGATGTTGGTCTGTCCAATCACCTGCCAATAATTTTTGATTGTTCCATTCCTGTTTTTAAAATCTGAAAGCAGACCCTCTACTTACCTGTCTAGGGTTATAGACTCTTCTACTGCTACTCAGTTTAAAAGGGTTAGTACTGAACTTCAAGTAGGTATCTTGTCACAAAATTCTAACGTTGATGATTTGGTTGATAGTTTTAATACCTTGTGTACTGAGATTTTAAATGAAATTGCTCCCCTCAAAGTTAGGAAATTAAAATCTAGAAAACAGCCTTGGATTAATAGAGAAGTTTGTGCTCTAAGAAAAGAATGTAGAAGAGCAGAAAGAAAATGGAGAAAGGACAAATTAAAAGTCTCCTATCAATTACTGCAAAATTCTTTGGTCAAATTTCAAGAGGCGGTTGCCTTGCAAAGGCCTAAATATTTTTCATATCTGATTTCTCAAAATTCTCACTCTCCAAAGTATTTGTTTTCTACTATCAATTCTTTATTAAATCTGCTGAGATCTACTGAGATTGGTGTTAGTCAAGTTTTGCAGCTTCTTCATATACAAAATCATTTGCATTAAATCTCAGATTGTAATGAATTCATCCCAAAAGGTTTGGTATTTACCTTCAAATCCAGCTAAATTTTCACTTTTCCTCCCCATCTCGCATTCTGAACTGTTGAATATTGTGTCCCGTTTTAGATCGACCACTTGCTCTCTTCACATTATACCAACTACATTACTAAAGGAAGTGTTGGACTCAGTTGTACCAAATATTATTTCTATTATCAACAGTTCCTTACAGTAAGGTTCTGTTCCATCTTGTTTTAAACATGCTTTTCATCGCTGCTTAAAAAAAGTAAATCTGGATCCATCTGATCTTAATAACTACAGGTGCTGGTCATATAATTAGAATATCGTAAAAAAGTTCATTTTTTTATTGTAAATTATTTTAAAAAATGAAACTTTCATTTATACTAGATTCCCTACATTTAAAGTAAAACATTTCTAAAGTTTTTTTTTTTTAAATTTGTTTAGAGCATACAGCTTATGAAAGTCCAAAATCCAGTATCTCAGAATATTAGAATATTTACATTTGCGTTTCATTAAATGACCATCCCTACAGGATAAATTCCGGGTATCTCTTGTTCTTTGAAACCACACTAATGGGGAAGACTGCTGACTTGGCAATGGTCCAGGAGACAATCATTGACACCCTCCACAAAGAGAGTAAGTCACAGATGGTCATTACTGAATGTGGTGGCTGTTTACAGAGTGATGTATCAAAGCATATTAAATGCAAAGTTGACTAGAAGGAAGAAATTGGGTAGGCAAAGGTGCACAAGCAACAGGGATGACCACAAGCTTGAGAATACTGTCAAGTAAAGCCGATTCAGACACTTGGGAGAGCTTCACAATGAGTCAAATGAAGCCGGAGTCAGTGCATCAAGAGTTACCACACTCAGACATCTTCAGGAAAAGGACTACCAAGCCACTTCTGAAGCAGAAACATCAGAAGCATCTTACCTGGGCTAAGGAGAAAAAGAACTGGACAGTGAACAGTGGTCAAAAGTCCTCTTTTCAGATAAAAGTAAATTTTGCATTTCATGTTGAAATCATGGTCCCAGAGTCTGAAGGAAGACTGGAGAGGCACAGAATCCAAGCTGCTTGAAGTCTAGTGGGAATTTTCTGAAGTTAGTAATGATTTGGGAGGCCGTGACGTCTGCTGGTGTTGGTCCATTGTGTTTTATTAAGTGCAAAGTCGATGCAGCCATCTTCCAGAAGATTTTGGAGCACTTTATGCTTCCATCTGCTCATAAGCTTTATGGAGATGCTGATTTCCTTTTCCAGCAGGACTTTAGCACCTGCCCACAGTGCTAAAACCACTTCCAAGTGGTTTGCTGACCATGATATTACTGTGCTTTATTGGCCAGCCAACATGCCTGACCCCCGAATCTATGGGATATTTTCTGAGAAAGATGAGAAACAGTCGATCCAACAATATACAGATGATCTGAAGGCTCAATAGTGCCTCAGCAGTGCCACAGGCTGATCACTTCCATGCCACACTTCACTGATGCTGTAATTTGTGCTAGGAGCAAGTCATTTGCTGTAATATGTGCTGCCGACCAAGTATTGAGTGCACAAATGAACATACTTTAAAGAACTTGAACTTTTCTGTTTTGCAAATCCATTTATTGATTGATCTTAGGAAATATTCTAATATTTTGAGGTACTGGATTTTGGACTTTCATGAGCTGTACGCTCTAATCATCAAAATTTAAAAAAAAAAAACTTTACATGTAGGGAATCTAGAATATATGAAAGTTTAATTTTTAAAAATAATTTACAATAAAAAAATGAACTTTTTCACTATATTCTAATTATATGACCAGCACCTGTATAGACCTATCTCGAAACTGCCATTCTTATCGAAAGTACTGGAGAAAGCTGTTTTAAATCAGTTATCTCCTTACTTAATTGAGAATAATATATTGGATCCTTTTCAGTCCGGTTTTAGATCTAAGCATAGCACTGAATCGGCGAGACTGTCCTCCAAAAAGAACGACCCTATAGGTCGTTTTTTAAGCACCATATTACGACCTATATTTACGTTTTGAAGTCATGCGCCCTCTAGTGGTCATAAAAATAATGACAGTGTCGTGTTACGTCTGTCGTCATGAAATGACGTATGACTGTCGTTACCAATCAAAATGCGTGTTTATTTAAATGCAATGTGTGGATGTTTTACACCATTTCTCCTTTTTCCATTTACCAAAATTAAATTTTATTAATGACTACACCCACCCCACCCCTAAACCTAACCTTAGTGATTTATAGTGCATTTACACTTTATGAGCACATGTGTTCCCTGGGATCGAACCCACGATCGCATGATCACATGATTGCATATTGTTATTGCAATGCTCTACCAGTTGAGCTACGCGAAACCCGAAAAATGACGCAGATAAAAGGGATCAATGCATTAAAATGAAAGCAAATGCTCGTATGGATCGTATTTGATGAATTCAAATGAAAGTGTCCTGTTGTCGATAGGGGCGCCACTTTAGTAAACGCTCCTATGAGTCGTATTTCAGGGAAGTGACAAACGACCTATATTGTCGTATTGGTTGGAGAACATGTTGGAATCGGCTTTGTTAAGAGTGGTAAATGACTTGTTATTATTTGTAGATTCTGGAAACTCTGCAGTTTTGGTATTATTGGATTTAAGTGCATCGTTCGATACAGAGGATCACTGCATTCTTTTAAACCGGTTAAAAACTGAGGTTGGTATTTGTGACTCGGCCTTAGAGTGGTTTGAGTCCTATTTTACTGAGAGGAGTTTCTCTGTGGAGATAGGTCAGATTCATTCATCGCCTGCTTCTGTTACGTGTGGTGTGCCGCAGGGCTCCATTTTAGGCTCTATTATATTTTTCTTATATATGCTTCCTCTACGTTACATCTTTCAATTTCATAAGGTTCCATATCACATTTATGCCGATGATACCCAGTTGTACATGTCAATAAAAACCTGGGACAAAGTCTTTATCTGATTTGTTAGCCTGCATAAATGACATCAAAAGTTGGATGGGTGAAAACTTTCTTCAGTTAAATGAAAACAAAACTGAAGTAATTCTATTTGGTTCCCCCCATTTGGTACATGGTCTGACTCCCAGTTTAGGTCCTCTGCAAGCAAATATCCGCACTTTGTAAAGAAACTGGGTGTTGTTGTTGACTCTGTTGTCAGATCTAGTTTTTTCCAGCTTAGGAGTTTACGGAAATTGAAATCTTTTCTATCTTTTGGTGACCTAGAGACAGTTATTCATGCCTTCATTTCAACAAGGCTTACTGTAATGCTTTATATGCTGGTATCAACCAGTTTTCTCTATCACGTTTGCAATTAGTTCAAAATGCTGCAGCTCGCTTTTTGACGGGGAAGAAAAAACTTGAGCACGTCACCCCTATTTTGGCACACTTACATTGGTTACCGGTCAAATTTAGAATTGATTACAAGATTTAGTTTTTGTATTTAAAGCCTTGCACAATCTGGTCAGTTTATATCTCAGACCTTATTTGTCCATATTCTACTCAAAGATCTCTCTGATCATCCTCTGACAAATGATTAGCCGTTCCATTGTCTCGCTTGAAATCTAAAGGTGATAGAGCCTTTATGTTTTCAGAGATGACTTAAATACAGATAGGGAGGAGGAAACCCTAATCGACTGAGGTAGGTTACAAGTTGTGGGCTTGTGATCCCTTATCAGTCGCTGTCCAAGTACTGTTCCAAAGTTCAACCACTATTCTTGCTTGTACCATATTGAAAACAGCGCAACAACTTTCTGCTCCACATTTTGATCAACCTTCTTTTTCCTACTTACATAAATAGCCAGTTTTGCTCGGTTTAAAACAAAGTTCAGAAACAAATCTTTTTTTAAACACATATTTAAAACCTAAAATGAATAATTCCATAGAAAAAGTCTCATTACAACTACTAAAAATATTTCTTAAAAACATAAACAAGGGTTCTAATCTAGTACAATTCAGAATGGGAGGTTTCCCTCCCATTGCAAAAAAGATATTCAGCACCAATCTCAGGATTTAAAATTGATATAAAGGCATTGACAGCAAAAGCGCCATGAAAGATCCTCCACTGCAAATCACCTGTTTTGGTTTTTTTTGTTCATACAGTATGATGCTTTCCACTCAGGCTTTCTGTCCCTTAAAAAAACAACTTACAGCAACACCAATTTTTTTGGTGGCATGAAAAGTGGGAGAACAGGAGTAAAAAGATTGTCAACAACTATTCCAGTCTCAACTAACTCTTTGCTCTTGTGGACCCAAACACACACAGTATTTCACAGATTTAAGTTACATGTTGTTGAAGGCTTCAGTAACCTTCAGAAGTTCAATGGTCTTGTTTATTCTGACCCAGTTTATGAAAGTCAATGATTTACACAAATTGCCCCATCCCACACATTTATCCTGTAAATCACATGACCTGAAGGAAGAGGATGCGATCAGGGTATAAATACAGCTGGTCTTGTTGTGAGGTTTGGTTGGCACATGTAAAGTTGTGGGACATTGTGATCTCTCAATTCTCACTCTCTGTGAAGAGACTGTGTGTTTTACACTTTGCTATCTTTAGGCATTCATCAGTCATGGCATCTTCGAAGTCTAAACAGTAAGGCGCATTATTATCATTACTTACTCTGGTAAATCTTTACCGTCAGAAGTTAAGTACATAGGTTTTTGCATGCTACAAATGAACAAAGTGGCATCAAGTTTGCAAGAGTGTTCGTTTGCGATGAGAGAGAGTATCCAATGTAGTGTTAATTCCGTTAACGAAATCTGTCATTCAGCCAGTCTGTGTTCTGTCATGGATCTCAAATGTATTGTTTGCGATTGCGGTTGCTGATTGTACCTACGCAACCTCTGTGGGGAAATATGTATGGTCTTTTTTTGCCTTGTTTTAATAGAGAAACATTAATGCAATTTGGAATTATTGGAATTACTTTTAGGAATTTCTCAGTTATAATATTTGAGAGTAGGTTTTTGTTTTACCAGTTTTCATAATGTAGACAGGAAGAGTGTATTTCTAAAGTCTTTGGTGTTTATTTAGCTTAGGCTATAGTTGATACACTCTAAAAAATGCTGGGTTAAAAACAACCCAAGTTGGGTTGAAAATGGACAAACCCAGCGATTGGGTTGTTTTAACCCAGCGGCTGGGTTAAATGTTTGCCCAACCTGCTGGGTAGTTTTATTTAACCCAAATATTGTTTAAAAATTACTGTATTTCTTGCTTAAAATGAACCCAAAATATGTTGGAAATTAACATTTATTAATATGTTTAATAAACAAACATTTATTAATACTTTTTTTGAATAATATTTAAACAATAAACATTTATTAAATTGCTTATTAATAAATGCTCATCTTTTTGATTATTATTGTTGCCTCTAGTAATTATGTGTCTGATTTTTAATTTCCAACCTATTTTGGGTTCATTTTAAGCCAGACATATAGTCATTTGTAAACAATTGTTGGGTTAAATAAAACTACCCAGCAGGTTGGGCAAACATTTAACCCAACTGCTGGGTCAAAACAACCCAATCGCTGGGTTTGTCCATTTTCAACCCAACTTGGGTTGTTTTTAACCCAGCATTTTTTAGAGTGTAGGCTTTAATAAATCTGTACACTAGCTGAGGTCAAATATGAATCGATATTCTGTTGATTTGTGTTTATTGGTGAGTGCAACTTCTGATGAAATGTAAAAATAAATTTCCCAAACAACAAAAATCATTGCAATTAAAAATGAGCAAAATAATTTTGTCATACTGTATAATTATTAACATGATAAAAAAATGATGCTGAAAATCTGTAAGTTTCCATTAACTAAAACGAGACTAAAATGCTCAGATATTTAGTCGACTAAAACTTGACTAAACAAAAACAGGACAAGGTTGGCTAAATATAATCAAAACTAAGGACCCTGTTTTAACAATCTAAGCTCATGGTCTGAAGCGCACGGCGCAGGTGCACTTTTAGGGCGTGTCGGAATCCACTTTTGCTTGTTTAAAGATGGGAAAAATGGTTGTTTTCAGTTGCCTCTAAATAATAATGCGCCTGGACACATCTCTTTTTCAGACCAGCACGCCCATGGGTGAACAGATGGATGCAAGTGCATTTGCTATTTATACAACATGGCGCAGGACATGAAAATTATAACTGCGTCGGGCTGAAACTAGCAAAAAACACTTGTATCGCGCCTGGTGCCACATTGCGACAGGTGTATGATAGGGCCCTCAAAGTTACATTTGACACAGGACTAAGACGAAGACTAGATTTAACAATAGCTGACAAAATTAGTCCAAGACTAGTCCAAAGAAAAACTGAAAAATAGAGCTGCAGATTGGCATTATTTTGATAATTTCATTAAAGCCTATGTCATGAAATGCATATCGCAAAAAGGTTTGCAATAAATTGATGTTAATACATCAAAGAGTTTTGTTCAGTGTGTGTGTGTGTGTGCGCGTTTTTGTGACATATCAGGACACAAATGTGTATAATGACATGGGTATGACACAGGTATTACAAGGAGAGGGTGACTTATGAGGACATTCCCCATGTCTCCACTTTTCAAAAGGCTTATAAATCACACAGAATGAGTTTTTGTGAGAAAGTAAAAGTGTGCACAGTTTCCTGTGATGGTTAGGTTTAGGGATAGGGGTAGTGTAGGGGGAGAGAAAATACAGTTCGTACAGTATAAAAACCATTACGCCTATGGAATGACCCCACAATTCACAAAAACAAACGTGTGTGTGTGTGTGTGTGTGTGTGTCTGTGTCCGTGTGTGTGTGTGTGTGTGTGTGTGTGTGTGTGTGTGCACGCACAAAAGACCGAAACCTGCACACACTAAGAGGGACGCGTATGACAAGCCATTTTAACATTTAATTCTTAAAACTTGTATCTATTTTTATGCTTTTAGTACTTATTTTTAAGATACTAATACATATGCTAGTGCTTCTCAAACCTGTCCTGGAGTACCACCAGCCCTTTCAGGCAAGAATGTAATGGTTTAAAGCTCAAATCTGTGGTTTATTGATAAAGATAGCGCCTATTTGAAAATTTGATCTGACGTTTTGGGAGTTGTGAGATCCAGGCGATCACCGGGCGCTCAGCGCTCATGTACCCAGCCGAGAACAGCCTTACCTCTGGTAATCTTTTATGACATTTGACACTAGCTCTGATGTCTCTGTAGTGGTTAAACATTATATAATTAATCTTACGTATATCTAACAGGCGATCTTTGGACTCACGAATCTATAATTTGTTTATTGGCAGATCGTTTTGGCTGAGGGCAAAGTGACGTTTCATAACTTTAAATATTTGGATATATTTAACTTTACCGTTGTAGCTGTTGTTCGTTTGACTGAATTGCATACACTATGAAATTTACTCAAAATACACCCACAAAATATAGGCTACATAATTTACCCCTGGTTTCACAGACAAGGCTTAAGTCTAGCCCAAGCCTAAAGTACACCGGGCCTCCATAACCATAATCTGCCCATGCAATAGTCCACTAATCAAGATGGGCAGCAAAAGACTAGGCTCTTTGTCCACTGGAAATAAATCAATTGTCACTTACATATTGTGAAACTACACTCTAAAAAATGCTGGGTTAAAAACAACCCAAGTTGGGTTGAAAATGGACAAACCCAGCGATTGGGTTGTTTTAACCCAGCGGCTGGGTTAAATGTTTGCCCAACCTGCTGGGTAGTTTTATTTAACCCAAATATTGTTTAAAAATTACTGTATTTCTTGCTTAAAATGAACCCAAAATATGTTGGAAATTAACATTTATTAATATGTTTAATAAACAAACATTTATTAATACTTTTTTTGAATAATATTTAAACAATAAACATTTATTAAATTGCTTATTAATAAATGCTCATCTTTTTGATTATTATTGTTGCCTCTAGTAATTATGAGTCTGATTTTTAATTTCCAACCTATTTTGGGTTCATTTTAAGCCAGACATATAGTAATTTGTAAACAATTGTTGGGTTAAATAAAACTACCCAGCAGGTTGGGCAAACATTTAACCCAACTGCTGGGTCAAAACAACCCAATCGCTGGGTTTGTCCATTTTCAACCCAACTTGGGTTGTTTTTAACCCAGCATTTTTTAGAGTGTACTGTGTACTGTACACATACTGCATACTAGGTTTTTTAAGAATAGTGTGTGAAACAATATGCAACAAATAATGTTTGAGTAGTATGCTACAGTGTCACATGACAAACACTGAACATTAATTCAGCACAGCTGTCCATGTCGTTACCTTACAAATTAATGTGCTAACGACTGTTTTTTTATGTAGGTCTGAAAAGTCCGATACTCAGTTGAAGAGTGAGCTGACAGAAATTCTTAGAAACAGTAAATTGACGGATGGACCCACTACGAAATATATACTATCCCCAGCAGACTTAACTGATGGAGAATTGCTAAGGAGAGAGAGAATTGGACAGAAAAATGAAGACAAACCTCGTAAGATCATAGTAATGGTTGGAGAAACAGGAACAGGGAAGTCCACCCTCATCAACGCAATGATCAATTACATCATGGGAGTCAGATGGGAACACAAGATGTGGCTTGAGGTCACTGAGATATCTGAACACCAGACTGAGTCTCAGACAAAGGTAGTGACTGTTTATGATGTTTATGCGCCGAGCAGCCCTTTCAATCTCACTGTTATCGACACTCCTGGATTTGGTGACACGGAGGGCTTTGATAAAGACAAACGCGTTTCTGAAGCTCTACAGCAGCTGTTCAGATCTGAGGACGGCATTCGTGAAATTCATGCAGTGTGTCTCGTGCTGAATGCAACAGATGTTCGACTCCATGAGAGAAAGCGCTATATCTTGGATGAAATTCTGTCATTATTTGGCAAAGATATAGAAAAACACATCCTGCTGCTCTTCACACACCAGGAAAAAAAAAATCTCCCCAAAAGACTCATAAATTTCATCAAAGAATCCTTAATTAAATATGTAAAAAATGACGAATATGTTTGTTTTACGTTTGACAACTGTCAGAGTGAGTACTGTGATGAGAAAGACAGAGAGAGTTACAAAACATCTTGGGACAATGGAATTGAAAATTTCAGGAAGTTCTTCGATTATGTGAATAAGATAAACCCAAAAAGCTTAGACATGACTGAAGGTGTGCTCAGAGCCAGAAAACAACTGGACGCCTGTGTCGGCAATTTAAGGGACAGAATCAGATGGGCAGAACTGAAGAAACAAGAGCTTGAACAAACCAAAACTGCTTTGGATAAATGTGAAAATTACAAAGAAGAGCAGAAGAACTTTCAGTATGAAGTTGATGAACCCTACAAAAAACTGGTCCCAATAAATGCATCATGGTGGGAATGGAGCAAAAAGGCGACCCGCTGTGAAGTCTGTGAGGAGAACTGCCACTATCCAGGGTGCTGGTGGGTCAGTAATCTCTCAAAGTGTAGTGTGATGACAGAGGGAAAGTGTACGGTCTGTACAGGGAGGTGTCACCACACTAAACATGTGAAAGATTCTAACAAATATGTGATTAAAACAAGGAAGGTCACAAAAACAAATTATGATCTGAAAAAGCAATATGAAGAGGTTGTTGGAGAGAAAAAAAGTTTGATGATCAAACTAGAGAAGGACATCCAGCAGATGGAGAAAGAGAAGATCAGGCTTGTGGAAGAGTGTTATCAGTGTTTGGAGAAATTAATGGAGACGGCGTTAAAATCTACATCCATCTCCTCTTTCATACATCTGGACTTCATTATTGAGAAAGTGAAGGAAACTGGAAATCAAGAAAGAGTTCGGAAACTTGAGGAACTTAAAAGGAGAGCGACTGAGGAGAACAGAGGACTGGTTGAAAGGGTCTGTGTATATACACAACAAATGATGAGCTAAAAAAGAAATATGAAGAGGAGAAAACTTTGACCAAACCAGAGAATGAAATCTAGAAGAGAAGCAGAGAAGATCAGGCTTGAAGAGTGTTAAAATCTACATCCAACTCCTCTTTCATTCATCTGGACTTGATTGAGAAAGTAAGGAAACTTGAAAACGACAAAGAGCTCAGAAACTTGAGGAATTTAAAACAAGAGCAATTGAAGTGAATAAAGCACTGGTTGAAAGGCTCTGCTAGTCATCTATTAATGAACAGATAAATGTGTGCAAAATAAAAGGACTTTTATTTTAGGACTTAAAAAAAAAAGTCTTGATGTGGGTAATAAAAGTAGTATTGTGTCTGTCCGCCTCTCATAGGACTAAAATCATGTAATCATGAATTGTTTGTTTGGGGTTTCATCTCTTTTTCATTTAATGCAGTGCTGTTTGCAGAGTGAACTTTTAACAGAAATGTTTATTGATCACTAACATGACATGCTTTTGAGAATATGGAAAATGTGTTTCAAAAAATGCTTTTTACATTTCTATGATTTTTGTGGAAAACAACTGTTTTTTTTCCTCAATGTAAGAATTAGTTATTTAGCATGAACCATATATTGTAAAATGTTCAAAACTGCATGTAATTTTTGATTTGAAACAAACGAAAAAAAATCCATATTTAACAAGTTATGAAGTAAAATATCTAGCTTCCGCCAGACCGCCTTCCGTATTCAACTTGCGAAGAAAGTGTAACGCATTATTCATTAAGACTTTTTATGTCTTATGCATTCCATTTTTATTCTTATGTATCATGTAAAGCACTTTGAATATGAAGTGTGCTATATAAATAAACTTGCCCTGCCTTGCACTACTGTTGGGGGTTTTTCTTCTATATGAAGCTTTGCATCATTGACTTCCAGTGCATGAACATCTCAAACAGGTTTGAACAACATCAGGGTGAGTAAATGATAACAGAATGTGTAATTTTTCATAATATTTGGATGAATTATTCTATTGTTGAACACTCTAAATGCAACATTATAAATGTGCATCTTCACTTTTCATCAAAACTCTTCCACAAAACAACCTGAGCTCTAAAGGTCAGCTTTATTTCTATATATAAACCCCCAAATGTCTCACATTCACATTAACACTGTCAGAGAAATGTGCAAATGTTAATGACACCTTCAACTCATCACTAGCTTTCCATCCAAAGCTGTGAATTTAACTTGTGAGCAAAATTGTAATGGTATAAATCATTTGTGAATAAAGCAGTGTTTCTATTCCATGTGTTCAAGAGAATAAAATCATCACTTCCTGGTCTCAGAGCGTCAGACGAAACACAATAAACCCTGGCATGTGATCTTGTGTTCGGATGTTGGTGTTCAGGACGTTTCTGGAGGAATTAAACCAAATCATTCTGATGACAGACTTTGACTCAGACGTTTTAGAACCACCAAACCAACATTTGAGATGCTGCGATGTGATTGGTCCGCTGGTTAGTCCAGTTATCCATTTTCCTTTTTAGTTTATTAAAGTTTAGTCTTCTTATGGAATAAAAAAATGACCCGCCTCAATTGAGCACATACGTTTATGAGAATTTTTTTAATTTATGTACATCTTGGCATTTCCATCCAGCATTTTGTATGCATATCCCAAAATTTGCATAAAAATCAGTGGATGGAAAACGTTCACCTCTGTTCTTCATCTGACTCTAATGAGTTCATGAAGTTGATCTGCAGGTTCAGGCGTGTCTGTGAGATGATGCTCTTACACCATCAGCATCAGCGATCAATGAATCCAGCGCTGAAGAAGAGGAGGAGTGTCGTGAAGAAGAGCTGAAGGTCTTGCTGGTGTTTTCTTGTGATCGTCCTCCAGACAGACTGGAGATGAGCGACACCGCCGGCACACACACGATAAATACAGAGCGACAGGACGCGTACGGCTGACATTTCCTCTAGCTGTGTGTGTGTGTGTGTGTAGCAGATGGTGTTCAGCGCTGGATGTGTGACACGTCAGAGGAGCGTTTGGGCTTCAGGTTCAGTTCAGTGGCTCATAATCAGATGTTTGTTGAGGCTGAAGCTCATGGTTGGTTTATGATCACACACATCTGTTCTGTGGAAGCAGTTAAACATGGTAAATGTGTTAACCAGAGCTCAGAGTACTGCAGTCATCAAATTAACCAGAATAAGCAGTTTCAGCGAGTGTGTTTTGGACCAGCTGGAGTTTGGAGTTTGTTTATTAAGCGTGCAGGGCAACCACCCAGTAGAGCGTTACAGTAATCTAGCCTTGAGGTCATGAACGCATGAACTAGCTGTTCTGCATTTTTCATTGAGAGCATATGTTGTAGTTTAGATATATTTTTAAGATGGAAGAAAGCGGTTTTACAGATGCTAGTAACATGACCTTCAAATGAAAGATTGGTATCAAAGAGCACACCCAGGTTCCTAACTGAGGACGAAGATTTAACAGAGCAGCCATCAAGTGTTAGACAGTATTCTAGGTTATTGCGTGAAGAAGTTTTCGGTCCAAAAATTAGAATCTCTGTTTTTTCTGAATTTAGTAGTAGGAAATTACTGGTCATCCAGTTTTTTATATCAGCTATACATTCTGTTAATTTAGCGAATTGGTAAGTTTCGTCAGGGCGCGAAGAGATATAGAGCTGAGTATCATCAGCGTAACAATGAAAACTAACGCCATGCTTCCTAATGATATCTCCCAAGGGTAGCATGTACAGAGTGAAAAGCAACGGTCCTAGTACTGAGCCTTGCGGTACTCCATATTTAACTTGTGATTGATATGACATCTCATCGTTTACTACTACAAACTGATAACGGTCAGATAAGTATGATTTGAAGCATGCCAATGCAATTCCACTAATGCCAACATAGTTTTCGAGTCTATTTAGAAGAATATTGTGATCAATAGTGTCAAATGCAGCACTAAGATCCAGTAACACTAATAGAGAGATACAACCACGATCTGATGATAAGAGCAAATCATTAGTAACTCTAATGAGAGCAGTCTCAGTACTATGGTACGGTCTAAATCCTGACTGGAAATCCTCACAGATACTATTTCTTTCTAAAAAGGAACATAGTTGTGATGAAACTACCTTTTCTAGTATTTTTGACAAAAAAGTGAGATTTGAAATCGGCCTGTAATTGACTAATTCTCTAGGATCAAGTTGTGGTTTTTTAATAAGAGGTTTAATAAACAGAATGATATCATGCGCTGGTGTGAACATTAATATAGTTATAGCTATCATTCTTGGTGTGAACAGGCTTTTAGTCATGGAAAAAAGGTTATCAGCAAACAGATGTAATTAGTTTTTGTTAGCGAAATTCAGATGAGCTTTTGTTTTTGGAAAAGTTTAGAGCTAAAACTTTGTGGTGGTTTGGCGTCTCTGTTAAACGAGTGTTGCTAACGAGCCGTGACTCACGGATGTGTAAAGGCCTGTTTAACATTCACCTCATGTGCAGTAATATGCCACGCATGGTTTTTGGTCCAATAATTAGAATCTCTGTTTTTTCTGAATTTAGTAGTAAGAAATTACTAGTCATCAAATTTTTTATATCAGCTATGCATTCCATTAATTTTGTGAATTGGTAAGTTTCATCAGGGAGCGAAGAAATATAGAGCTGAGTATCATCAGAGTAAAGGCCCCGATACTCACTTCAAACAAAGTTTTTCGTTCTTCATTTAGGGTTAAAACGAAGTTCGAAATACGTGAGCAGCGATATACTGTAATCGAACATTTGACGCCGCCCACACTGCTGAGAGCGACGGTTAGATGAATATGACACTCTCTTCTCAGCAACAAAATAAACAACAAAAATGAGAAAACAGCAAGTATTTTTGTAGAAAGCATTTATAGAAAGCACAAAGTGTCTGATAAAAACAACACTGGTATGTTAGCATGAGCTCTGCAAATGATCACAGTCATTTATACAGCACTTTATTCAATAGATTGCTTAAAGCAAGCAGCTTTACAGTATCAAACACGAAAAACCAGACCAGTCTCATTAGAAAAACGTACCTGAGGGAACATTTCTGCAAAACAAAAATATGTACGTTTCGTGACAGTTTCAATGTGAAATGTCCACTGAGTGGCGCTAAAAGCGTGTTCGTTTTTTTTTCCGAAACAGATGAACGTGAATATGGCACGTTTAAATTGTTTTATACGTATCACCGCAGTTCTGATTTGAAAAATTACGTACCACCAACACTACACGTAAACCTACCCGATAGTGTAACAAAAGCAAACTTGACATAAAAAGCATTCGTAATCATGCCATTTTAGCTTGTTTAGATCTCTCGTCTTTGAGTTCCTTTACCATGACTCGTCTTTCACAGGATTCGTACCCAAGGCTTCCGCATCTTAAGTGCATCAGCTGAGCTACCGAGCTAACTTATCATGACCGAAAAGCAAAATATATGGAGCGATGCCGAGTCCAAAATGTATCCGTTTACAAATCGCACACTTTGGTAAAAGCGTTTTGAGATCATAACATAATATTTGGCAAAGGAGACATAAAAACAAGTGTTTATTAATCCATAATCTGACCCTGTAATCATAACGGTGTATGAAAACGATTAATAGTGCTTTACTGCCCCTAGCGTTCATTTTTATTGGAAACTGCAGTGATATGTACATATTGGCACGTATTTTGCGACTTGCAAAAATGTTACCACAAGTTCGTCTGTCCATGAGACTAGGCTGTGAAAAACAGTGTCAGTGCCTCATTTCAACAGAAGCATCATTTTGTTCTATAAAGCGACTATATAGTGTGTTCATGTTTTCAAATGCGGAAATCTTACCTCGATTAACTCAAAAGATGAAATGAGTCAGAGAAGAGTTCCACGTGAAAGAAGGCGGAGCCTCAGCGCACATCTCCTGTTATGTTATCCTCACGGACCAATGGGTGTTTTGCAGCTGGAGCAAACTTTTCCTGAAAGTTCACCTTGGCAAGCTGTTTCGAACTCCCAAAACGAACTTTGTTTTGGCCGGATTTTGTTCGAAATGACGTCACATCAGTTCATTCTTCGATTTCGTTTGAAGCATATCGATGCCTTAACATTGAAAACTAATGCCATGCTTCCTAATATACAGTACAGAGTGAAAAGCAACGGTCCTAGTACTGAGCCTTGTGGTACTCCACACTGAACTTGTGATCGATATGACATCAGATAAGTATGATTTGAACCATGCCAATGCAGTTCCACTAATGCCAACATAGTTATAGTAATCATTCTTGGTGTGAACAGGCTTTTATTCATGGAAAAAAGGTCAACGAACAGATTTCATTATCGTTTACGCTTACGAAATTCACATGAGCTTTTGATTTTGGAACGATTGAGAGCTGAAACCTTCATGACAGTGAAAGGGTGGTCTGGCATCATTAAACGAGTGTTGCTAACGAGCCGTGACTCACGGATGCGTAAAGGCCTGTTTAACATTCACCTCGTGCGCAGTAATATGCCACGCATGTTTCCAGGCTAAAGCCGCTCAGCGTGTCGTGTGTTAATTCGGCGTGTGCGAATGTCTCCATCGTCTCTGAGACCTTAAAATAAACGCCAGCGTCTCTGAATGCCACTGGAATCATCCGTCGTCCCGCTGCGATCGGCAGACCTGCAGGACGTGACGGATCACTGACAGATCACCGCTGAGCGCCAGAGCAGCAGGAGCATCCTTCAGAAACACAAGAACTTCTTCTAGTGATAAATGATTTGATGTATTGTATTTATTACTATTAATAATACATGCATTTGTATAATAACAATTATTATTATTGTTATTATTTATAATATATTTTATTCTAGATCATGTTGATTCTCTGAGCACTGTGAGCTGATTAAACCACACAGACCATCCTGATAATGAGACGTTCTCACATTTAAACACACACACCGGTTAGTGTCCTTTAATGCGGATGTACATCAGCCGTGTGAATGTGTGAATGTCTTGACATTTAGCTGCACATGAAGTCAATGACTCCATTAGATTTATATTTGTTCAACATGCTCCGTGTTAATAATGCATGACCTGGAAAGGGCAGAGAAAGATTTACTCGCCGAGCTCCTCCTTTATCAGCCTCGTCCTGCTGCTGCTCGATTCCTTCCAGAAACCAGAGACGCTGGAGGTCTGAGCGTCTGACAGACACCAGGAGATCAGGAGATCACTCACTACATTCACTTTCCAGAAAACTGAGAAATGCATCCAATTTTTTATCTCCAGTATCTTAATTTCTGATATGATATTGCAACGAATATTTCCAAATTTTCACAAATTATTTAATGCCGTCTGAGAGACAATCTCTGACCGGGAGTCTCAGACTCATAAACCTACAGCTGCAAATATTATTTACATTAGGCTACTCTTAAGAATAATGACACAAATGTTGGAAAAGTAATGCAGGCCTTTTATGAGGTATTGTCTCCGGTTTCATTTATCAGTTTTATTTTGATAAATAGGTCTATGACAATATAGCATTGTTGTTGTAAAGCCTATCCGTAGCGCCAGGCCTGTTTACCGGTACGCTATTTTAGCTACATTATTTTGAATGTAGGCATATAATAAAATGCAACTGAAACACTAATGAGAATTAGGCCTATCTGAGATTTTTTTCTCTCAAAAACTTAATTCTGGCTTGGTGCAATCAGTTGCGAGTTATTTTCCAGAAAATAAGGAATGCTAAATGATAAAATTGTGCTTTATTAGGCTATTAGAAACTGCATATACGCCAATAAAACAATAAAATTGTGTTCATTACTGTGCACTGCCATCGACACAGGCATCGAAAGGTATTTTACACTATATTTGCTTCTGCTTTTCGAGTGCGGAAGTGTGATACACTGATCTAGGCTGTAATCTCTATTATAGATCAGATAAAGGTATTTTTTGTACACGTCATGTACAAAATATGTGGTTTGAACGAGAAAAGATGTCGTTTGAATGAGAAAAGATGTCGTTTGAACTATATAATATCTTGTTTTTACAAGAAAAGATGTTGTTTGAACGAGAAAAGATGTGGTTTGAACAACATAATATGTCATTTGAATGAGAAAAGATGTCGTTTGAATGAGAAAAGATGTCGTTTGAACGAGAAAAGATGTCGTTTGAATGAGAAAAGATGTCGTTTGAATGAGAAAAGATGTCGTTTGAATGAGAAAAGATGTCGTTTGAATGAGAAAAGATGTCGTTTGAACGAGAAAAGATGTGGTTTGAACGATATAATATTTAGTTTGAACGAGTAAAGATGTCGTTTGAACTATATAATATGTCGTTTTTACAAGAAAAGATGTCGTTTGAACGACATATGTCATTTGAACGAGTAAGAATGTCGTTTGAATGAGAAAAGATGTCGTTTGAACGATATTATATTTAGTTTGAACGATATAATATTTAGTTTGAATGAGAAAAGATGTCGTTTGAACGAGAAAAGATGTGGTTTGAACGATATAATATTACGTTTGAACGAGAAAAGATGTGGTTTGAACGATATAATATTACGTTTGAATGAGTAAAGATGTCGTTTGAACTATATAATATGTTGTTTTTACAAGAAAAGATGTTGTTTGAACGAGAAAAGATGTGATTTGAACGATATAATATTACGTTTGTACGAGTAAAGATGTCGTTTGAACTATATAATATGTCATTTTTACAAGAAAAGATGTCGTTTGAACGTCATAATATGTCGTTTGAACGAGAAAAGATGTGGTTTGAACAACAAAAAATGTCGTTTGAATGACAAAAGATGTAGTTTGAATGACAAAAGATGTGGTTTGAACGATATAATATTACGTTTGAACGAGAAAAGATGTGGTTTGAACTATATAATATTACGTTTGAACGAGTAAAGATGTCGTTTGAACTATATAATATGTCGTTTTTACAAGAAAAGATGTCGTTTGAACGAGAAAAGATGTTGTTTGAACGAGAAAAGATGTCATTTGAACAACAAAAAATGTCGTTTGAATGACAAAAGATGTCGTTTGAAAAACAAAAAATGTAATTTGAACGAGAAAAGATGTAATTTGAACGAGAAAAGATGTCGTTTCAACATATTATGGAAAAAATAATATGTATGTGGCAGCAATGCGCCACCATAGATATTTGTACTGGAAAACAAGACAAAAATACAGAGGAGGAAAATTACTTAAAAAGCTAAAAGATGAAGAGCAGATAAAAAGCTCAACAGCTTCTAATGAAACTGATGATGATGATGATGATGATGATGACATCACGGCTGTGTTAACACTATCTGTCTCCACACAGAACGAGCCGCTCAAGCAGTGCAGAAGACATCAGCACGTTTGTTCCTGATTCAGAGCCTCATAAAGAGCATGAATCCGGTTCTCACGGCCAGTGAACGCAGACATGTTTATTTTATAAGGGCAAAAATAAGGTTAGCATCACATTAACCATTCAGACTGTACTTTCAGTGTGCAGATATCACTATTCTGAGTCCAGTGGGAACGTCTGTGATGTGGAAATGTGGGTCAGGAGTTAGAGCAGAAGTGGGTCAAACGGTTTGATGAGGTCAGGTCATAAAAACAATTAGTATTTGACGTGATATTCTGAATGATTTAAGCTGTTCTGAATGCCTGAATCTGTTTGCCCGTGTTTAGCATCTCTCTGATGTCTACTTCAGGACACAATCATGGACGTCTCAGGATTATTGAAGGTGTTTTCATGAGCTGCTCTTCATCCACACGTGTCATTTCCCTCCAGGCTGAATCGCGGTTGGCTTCAGTGGGCAGAGGTTTTCCCGGATGAGTTCATCTGCTGCTCTAGATCAGACAATAGCTGATGTGAGATCAGACACTGTGCTTATTTTAGAGTCTCTCGAGGGTTACGCCAGCTCCGTCCAGACCCTGCGACAGCGCTATTAATTATTCGTGGGCTCTGCGCCTTCTGTGATAGCGTTGACGGGTTAGCTTCAGGTCACTTCACTAGTGTTTGTGCTCCTGTGGGCTGTTTTCACAGATAAGGTTTCTGCCGGCGCTCGGACCGAACATGTACATTTCCTGAAGAAAGAAAGTGCTGCTCGCCATGGCAAAACTCTGTGGTTGCTAGGGTGTTCTGGGTGGTTGCTAGGGTGTTGTTAGTTAGGCTAACACTTTATTTTGATGGTAACAGTTTATTTCAGTGGTTTCTAGGGTGTTGCTAGGCAGTTGCTCAGTTGTACTGGGTGATTGTTAGGGTGTTGCTAGGTAGGGTAACACTTTATTTAGATGGTAATACTTTATTTTGATGGTTTCTAGGGTGTTGCTAGGCAGTTGCTTGAGGTACCGGATGGTTGCTAGGGTGTTTCTAGGGTGTATGGGTGGTTGCTAGGGTGTTGCTAGGTAGGGTAACACTTTTTATTTTGATGGTAACCGTTTATTTCAATGGTTTCTAGGGTGTTGCTAGGCAGTTGCTCAGTTGTACTGGGTGATTGTTAGGGTGTTGCTAGGTAGGGTAACACTTTATTTAGATGGTAATACTTTATTTTGATGGTTTCTAGGGTGTTGCTAGGCAGTTGCTAGGGTGTACCGGATGGTTGCTAGGGTGTTTCTAGTGTGTAATGGGTGGTTGCTAGGGTGTTGCTAGGTAGGGTAACACTTTTTATTTTGATGGTAACAGTTTATTTCAATGGTTTCTAGGGTGTTGCTAGGCAGTTGCTCAGTTGTACTGGGTGATTGTTAGGGTGTTGCTAGGTAGGGTAACACTTTATTTAGATGGTAATAGTTTATTTTGATGGTTTCTAGGGTGTTGCTAGGCAGTTGCTTGGGGTACCGGATGGTTGCTAGGGTGTTTCTAGGGTGTAATGGGTGGTTGCTAGGGTGTTGCTAGGTAGGGTAACACTTTTTATTTTGATGGTAACAGTTTATTTCAATGGTTTCTAGGGTGTTGCTAGGCAGTTGCTCAGTTGTACTCGTTGATTGTTAGGGTGTTGCTAGGTAGGGTAACACTTTATTTAGATGGCAATACTTTATTTTGATGGTTTCTATGGTGTTGCTAGGCAGTTGCTAGGGTGTACCGGATGGTTGCTAGGGTGTTTCTAGGGTGTAATGGTTAGTTGCTAGGGTGTTGCTAGGTAGGGTAACACTTTTTATTTTGATGGTAACAGTTTATTTCAATGGTTTCTAGGGTGTTGCTAGGCAGTGGCTAGGGTGTACTGGGTTGTTGCTAGGGTGTAGCTAGGGTGTACTGGGTGGTTGTTAGAAGACTCTCAGAAACAAAGGTTCAATTGTTCCTCACACACACTGAATGTTTTGACACCTACAGACTGAATTCATCTGTGTTTCGACGCTTCTCATGCTGAGTCTCAGTTTATATTTAAGTATTTAGCAGACACTTTTACCCAAAGCCACTTACAACAGCGAAGCAAAAATAATTAGTTAAAAAGCGAACAATATTCATATGCCAGATTTATTAGATTACTAGATTAGAAAGTGAACTTGAGTAATGCAGAGAAGAAAAGATGGTATTTTTAATTAATTAATTTTGCCGCGTAATGCAGCTTACAATGCATTGTATGATCTCATGAATAACTATAACATCCGTTATAATACATTATAATACTTATCTATTCATTGTTAGTTTGTTACACCTTTATAATGCTTTAAAAGTGTATATAATAAGTGAGTTTTTTCTTAAAAAAAGAACAAATATCTGTCATTCAGGCAAGAAAATAAACTTTATTCAAATGGAAACAAGTTTATTTTTCTGACTCCATTGACAGATGTTTGTTCTTGTTTTAATCATAAACTCACTTCATTTTGATACATTTATCTTCAGTCATTTTGCTTCTCCAGTAAATGTATCTTTTTAAGAATTCAAGAATGTTTAGATATTTGTACTGGAAAAGAAGACAGAAATACTGAGGAAAAACATCATTTTTTGCAGTGTGATGTTGTACTGACACACATGATCCGTGAAATCCAGCCGTTCACGTTCTTTGATCGATTCTCTGCAGACGACGCTGCGACTCTTGACTCTCGCTCAGACGACACAAACCAACCGTCTCGATTTCAGATCAATACGACAGAGGACCAAGACTTTATTTTAAGATCAGTCTCTCTTCTGAGGTTGAATTGTGCATCTGTACATTTGGTTGAGCTCGGTTAGGGTTCGTGTTCAGGCTTAAATGTGTCGCCAGAATGGAAACCGGTGCAGTTTGTATTGATTTGAAATTGTGTTGGTGGATTAACTGATCTCAGTGACAGTAAAAGTGATTAACAGCACATCAGATGCGTGTAATCTGGGTTCAGAGCAGTGATTTTCAGCCTTTTTGATTAAAATATTCAAAGGCTGTTAAGATATTTTTTGGTTTTTCTGCTGTTGTGACGACAACTTGATTTCAAATGAGTGGATATATTAACCCTTGTGCGGTCTTCGTTTGTGAAGTACACTCAGGGTCTCCACAGACCCCAGGCAACAAAATGTAATTTTGTAACAAAATAATTGTCTTTTTTAAAGACATTTTATTAATGTTTTTACTTCATATTTGTGCAGTTTTTGGAGGTATATTTTGGAGAATTTTTTGTAATAAAAAAAATCAGTTTTTCAATATTGTTACATTATGATGAGACCCCACTTAGAAAATGGACAAAATTCATCCTCAAAATCAACATTTTTGAAAAACTTATTTTTTTCAGTACAAAAAAATTGCTAAACTTTGACCAAAAGTCATTTTATTGTCATAATTGTGATTTCATAATATTTAGATATGAATCCAACTGAAAATACTTGTGAAAAGAGTCTTTCAGTCAGTCAAACAGCACATAGTGGAGCTCTGCAGCATCTGCTGGTAAAAGTGAAAACTTTTTTACTTTTAAAACTGCATTTTCCAAAAGATGGGCAAAAATCTCACACTAAACCATGTCAAATTATCCATGTTATCCCCTTGACTGAAAGTTAGACATGTGGGTCTTTTATAAAGTGAATTTTACATAAACTGTTTTTGTATAAAAACCTACTCAACAAAATATTTTTTAATTTATTTGTATAAATTTAAAAGATATGATAAATCCTCCAAAAACTGCACAAATAGGAAGTAAAAACATTAATAAACAGAGTAAAATTACATTTGTTTAAAAAAAAAACAATTATTTTGTTACAAAATTACATTTTGTTGCCTGGGCTCTCTGGAGACCCTGAGTGTGACTTTTTTTCTACACTAACATAAAAACAAGATATCACTCCAAGAAAGAAATTGTCATTTAGACAAAGATAACTTTTTTTTAATTATTTTAGCAAATGTCGTTTGGGGTCTAAAAAGACTCCAAAGAACCTATAAGGGTTAAAATAATTTTTTAAATAATACATATAGTAATATTTAAACTGTGATTCCAGAACATTCAGGAACTGAATCTTCCAGGATTTTATTAATATTATTATTATTATTAGTCCTTCAGGGGTGAGATGTTTAAGTCACAANGAGGAAAAACATCATTTTTTGCAGTGTGATGTTGTACTGACACACATGATCCGTGAAATCCAGCCGTTCACGTTCTTTGATCGATTCTCTGCAGACGACGCTGCGACTCTTGACTCTCGCTCAGACGACACAAACCAACCGTCTCGATTTCAGATCAATACGACAGAGGACCAAGACTTTATTTTAAGATCAGTCTCTCTTCTGAGGTTGAATTGTGCATCTGTACATTTGGTTGAGCTCGGTTAGGGTTCGTGTTCAGGCTTAAATGTGTCGCCAGAATGGAAACCGGTGCAGTTTGTATTGATTTGAAATTGTGTTGGTGGATTAACTGATCTCAGTGACAGTAAAAGTGATTAACAGCACATCAGATGCGTGTAATCTGGGTTCAGAGCAGCGATTTTCAGCCTTTTTGATTAAAATATTCAAAGGCTGTTAAGATATTTTTTGGTTTTTCTGCTGTTGTGACGACAACTTGATTTCAAATGAGTGGATATATTAACCCTTGTGCGGTCTTCGTTTGTGAAGTACACTCAGGGTCTCCACAGACCCCAGGCAACAAAATGTAATTTTGTAACAAAATAATTGTCTTTTTTAAAGACATTTTATTAATGTTTTTACTTCATATTTGTGCAATTTTTGGAGGTATATTTTGGAGAATTTTTTGTAATAAAAAAAATCAGTTTTTCAATATTGTTACATTATGATGAGACCCCACTTAGAAAATGGACAAAATTCATCCTCAAAATCAACATTTTTGAAAAACTTATTTTTTTCAGTACAAAAAAATTGCTAAACTTTGACCAAAAGTCATTTTATTGTCATAATTGTGATTTCATAATATTTAGATATGAATCCAACTGAAAATACTTGTGAAAGAGTGTTTCAGTCAGTCAAACAGCACATAGTGGAGCTCTGCAGCATCTGCTGGTAAAAGTGAAAACTTTTTTAATTTTAAAACTGCATTTTCCAAAAGATGGGCAAAAATCTCACACTAAACCATGTCAAATTATCCATGTTATCCCCATGAAAGAAAGTTAGAAATGTGGGTCTTTTATAAAGTGAATTTTACATAAAAAGCTGTTTTTGTATAAAAACCTACTCAACAAAATATTTTTTAATTTATTTGTATAAATTTAAAAGATATGATAAATCCTCCAAAAACTGCACAAATAGGAAGTAAAAACATTAATAAACAGAGTAAAATTACATTTGTTTAAAAAAAAACCAATTATTTTGTTACAAAATTACATTTTGTTGCATGGGGTCTCTGGAGACCCTGAGTGTGACTTTTTTTCTACACTAACATAAAAACAAGATATCACTCCAATATTTTTCTAAGAAAGTGTAACAACTGCACAAAGTTTCATGTCATTTAGACAAAGAGAACTTTTTTTAAATTATTTTAGCAAACGTCGTTTGGGGTCTAAAAAGACTCCAAAGACCCTTTAAGGGTTAAAATAATTTTTTTAATAATACATATAGTAATATTTAAACTGTGATTCCAGAACATTCAGGAACTGAATCTTCCAGGATTTTATTAATATTATTATTATTATTATTAGTCCTTCTATCTACTGGAGTGCCTCAGGGCTCAGTGCTGGGACCGCTTCTCTTCTCCATCTACATGACATCACTAGGATCTGTCGTTCAGGAACATGGTTTCTGCCTTGAGGACCATCATCCCAAAGAGGCACAAAATCACTTTCACTGACCTTTACCTGGACCGTTCCTGCTGGTGGAATGACCTGCCTAACTCAACCTGACCGTTTTCAAGAAACAGCTAAAGATGCAAATGACACAATAATACTAATATTATTTAAAAAATTGTTTTAAATACCATCTAAAAAAAACCTTTACTCTGTGTCCTGTGCTAGACTAATCACTAGTCACAGCACTAACATATTGTTGCTCTTTTGTTGATCTGATTGCTTCTGTTCTCCTCATTTGTAAGTCGCTTTGGATAAAAGCATCTGCTAAATGATTAAATGTAAAAATGGCTATAACCTGGCTTATGAAATATGAATGATGATATGAAACTCAAAGCTCTGATTCAGCCTCCACAAAGACAAAAACAGAGGCTGAGTGGAGCAGAAGTGATCGATAATCCGAAAAAAGACCATGTTACGGAGGGAAAGAGAAAAAGGTCAGAGAGAGAGAGAAATAAACAGATGATGATGAGGAGGAGATTGAATCATGTTCCTGCTCTTTTATGATGCTTTTATGATCTCCATCCTGAGCTGATAGGATTGATCAATATTCGATTTGATCTGATAGACGCTGACCTGCGAGATTCATCGGTTTATTTTCAGATATCATTCACGGCACATTGAACCCTAATAAAACGCTGAAGCCGTCAGTCTAATGGGTTTATCAGAATGACGGACAGCAGTGTGTGTTTCTATCCAGAGCATCCGTGTGTCCGTGTGTTCAGAACCAAAGCAGATTAAACTATAAGCCGAAGGCCACGGATTGAGAGGAATCAGAGACAGAATGAGCCTGATGGGACGGACACACAGAGACAGATTGAGTTTGAGAACCGCACATCGAGATACAAGATACGGGCTGAATCACGCGACAGACAGACGGCTCATTCAACCTGATCTGACCCTTAAAAACCCTGATGATTCACTCATATTAAATCACTCGCTGACAGTGATGCACCATTAGCTGTATTATGTTAAAGTCATGCTGTTCACTGAAAAATAAACATTCTGTCATCATTTATGACAAAAACGTGCTTGGAACATATTTTTTAGCTGGTGTTTCAAACGCGCTGAGGTTTATTCAGTGTGATGAATATTTCATCATGAAGACTCTTAAAGTGTGTCCTGCTGAGGTGACTGAAGCTCGCTCAGACGTCCACGTGACACCAGACACTCACTCCAGCGTCTTACGATTATTAGTGAAATCTGATCCTTGATTTTCAGTCGTATTGTGACTTGGAAATCCAGGCCATGCGGTATCACAGCGATCAGGAACTCAATCCGCTGGCTGTCTGCCCGCTGCGCTGTTAGAAGGGCAGATGGGACGGATTTCAGCCGCTCTGCCGACGCTTTAGTCAAACACTACAGGACAGGATCATCTGAAACTGGCCATCCAGCAACATCAGCACCACATACAGAGGAATGATTCAGAAAGACATGGAACAATCAATAATGCCTTCTTAAGCTGATAGTTTGGATCTGTTGTCATACATGAGTCTAGGAGTATTTTGGCAGCAAGATAGATGTGTGTGTGTGTGTGTGTGTGTGTGTATTAAAGATCTTGTCAGGACTTGTCAGTGTCAGTCGTGTGTAATGAAATCTCTAATTATTAAAGTAAAGAAATGAGTGTGAAAATGAGGATGATGATGATGATGAAGTTTAGTAGCTCTAAAGTCTCATGAGTTCCTCTACATGTACAAAATGAGGCAAATAACATCAATATTAAAAATGAACAACTGAAACAAACGTGTGAAACATCTGCTCGCAATGGGCTGTTTTAACCCAACGATTGGGTTGTTTTAGCCCAGCGAATGTGCTGTTTTAACCCAGCGATTGGGTTGTTTTAACCCAGCGATTGTGCTGTTTTAACCCAGCAATTGGGTTGTTTTAACCCAACGATTGTGCTGTTTTAACCCAGCGATTGTGCTGTTTTAACCCAGCGATTGGGTTGTTTTAACCCAGCGATTGTGCTGTTTTAACCCAGCGATTGTGCTGTTTTAGCCCAGCGATTGGGTTGTTTTAACCCAGCGATTGGGCTGTTTTAACCCAGCGATTGTGCTGTTTTAACCCAGCGATTGGGTTGTTTTAACCCAGCGATTGGGTTGTTTTAACCCAGCGATTGGGTTGTTTTAACCCAGCGACTGTGCTGTTTTAACCCAGCGATTGGGTTGTTTTAGCCCAGCGAATGGGCTGTTTTAACCCAACGATTGGGTTGTTTTAACCCAGCGAATGGGCTGTTTTAATCCAGCGATTGGGTTGTTTTAACCCAGCGATTGTGCTGTTTTAACCCAGCGATTGGGTTGTTTTAACCCAGAAATTGGACTGTTTTAACCCAGCGATTGGGTTGTTTTAACCCAGCATTTTTTAGAGTGTATCACAGATATAACACAAATGAATCCACTGAATCTGAGAGAACCATGCGTCAGTGTCAGTCACAGATGCTGAATCTCTTCTGAGTAAATGAGTGCAGAAGTGAATTATTCCTTGTATTTGTTCTCGTATTGTTGTGTTGTGAATCTGTGCGTCTCTTATCTGCGCACACACAGCGTGAGGAAGACAATGAGCCGATGACACGCCGTGATGAAGCTCAAACACATGCAGTCTTTATCTCAGCACACGTCTGCAGCTCAGGACAAAAGCTCCAGATCAACACGGGTAATTAACCAGATAGTTATGAGCGACTGCTGCTCCTGTCCCTCTCACATCTCCTCTTTACTTGCTCCTTGACTTAGTCTTCACACCACTGATTACTGTAACTCTCTCTCTCTCTCTCTCTCTCTCTCTCTCTCTCAGTGTGTTGGTCAGTGAGTCGCAGCTCTCTCTCTCTCTCTCTCTCTCTCATCACTCCTGCTGCTGCTGCTGCTCTCAGGATTCTTCCTCTTCATTCTCCCTCATCATCACTTCTGTGTCCATGTGAAGCGCTGGAGTAACTCGATCTCACTCTGTGTTTGTGACATGTGTGCAGGATTCACTCCCTGTCTGGATGGAACATTTCGCTCACGCTGGATTTATAAACGCTGGAGGAGTAAAACTGGAGTGGTTTACCATGTTTACCTCAGGACATCTGTCCCTGTGTCTTCATGAAGCTGCTGCTGGGACCTGTGGTTTCTGTAAGTACAGCTTCAGCCTCTGTGAATGATGTGGGGCTAGTTGTCACACTTTTCCCTCTAGTGATTATTTGTGCAGAAACGCAAATCTGGACTCCAACGGGGCATGTTGTCACAGGGAACGTTCTCAGAATGTTCTGGCAAGGTTCTTTAATAATGTTCTCAAAACGTTAGCACAATAACTCTATTTACATGTAGTTCATAGAGCGTTTTTTTCTGAAATGTTTTACGTTCATCTACTTGTTTTAAAGTGTTCAACATCCAAAACCAACGTTTCCATAATGTTTGTAAAATGATAATATGGAATGTTTCCTTAATGTTTTTGCGAACCTTCGCATTTGAAAGGTTTTTAAAGCTGGATTTTTCCAGAACTTAGCGGGAATGTTATTAAAACATATTTTATCTGTCTAAAGTTAAAATGCTGCTCTCATTTAATCTTTATTTAAATATATTAGAAAGAAAAAATTAAGTTTTAAATATATTATTTAAGATTTAACGGCTTTTCAGCAAAATGTAAATAATAAAACAATGAAAAAATATATTAAACAAATATATAAACAATATACAAAAATATCAAACCAGCTGAAAATGTTACATTAGGTCATATAAAACACATGTGACAACTTGCCCCGACCTGACATTAATGATAAATATTGAGAACCCAGCTGACGAAAATATATTCTAAGAACGTTTTTCTAATGTTCCCGATACGTTATGAAAACGTTATCTCTGAACGTGTTTTATAAAAACGTTTTTTTTGTGTTATATGAACGTTTAGGGAACATTCCATTTTATCATTCTACAAACGTTGTGGGAACGTTACTTTTGAATGTTCTCTGAACGTTCTGAAATGAGTAGTAACATTTAAAAAACTTTAACATTTGATTTTTGTGCTGACGTTTCGAGAACATTATTAAAGACCAGATGAAATGTTCTACTAACGTTACTGGAAGAACGTTTGTTCATAACTTTGCCAGAATGTTCAGATGTTCATTGTACAACGAGTCCTGCTGTAAATCTGTGATTTTAGTTGTTTTTGTAATCACAGATTTAGTGACTTCATAAGTGTGTTTGTTCACACAGAATCATCATAAAGCGTAAGTGAAGCAGGTGTCAGTCTGGATCTGTTGAACTGGATTGTGATCTGAATTCATTCACACTACAGACGGTTTAACATTCATCAAGTGGAGCAGAGGCAGTGCTGACGCCTGATAGATCGCTGGTTTAGTGTTTCCATCCGTCTCTCATTTCCTCTCCACCATCAGAACTAATCACACATGAGCACGACACAGATTAGAGGCGGTCAGCCGTGATTTTAACGAGTCCCGCAGAGAACTAAAACGAGCCAAACGAGCTTTCTGACCCGAGTCGAATCAGACATTGACAGATGCACTGCAAAATATGATGTTCTTCCTTAGTATTTCTGTCTTGTTTTCCTGTAAAAAAATATCTAAAGATTCTTAAATCAAAATACAAGCAAAATGACTGAAGATATTGAGTCTTGTTTTACTGAAAAATGCATCAAAATGAAGTGAGTTTGTGCTTAAAACAAGAACAAATATCTGCCAATGGAATCAAAAAAATCAACCAGTTTTTCCTTTGAATTGAGATTATTTTTCTGACCTCAATGTAGTGAGACCTCAGGAACAAAATAAATGATAAATAATGTATGATTTGAGTCACGTGACCCCTTTAAAGCATGCCGATGAATTATGTTCCTGAATAATCAGGCCGTTTACGCACATTTACAGGGTCACAGAGCAAAACCCTTGCAGCTCAGAGTTTTGTGTTTGAATCGTTGATGTTTTGCGTGACGTCACGACTGAGTTCACTAAAGAACACATTTATGAATCTCATTTTGAGAACATTAATGGAAAAGTGAGGAACACATGCTGAGATCAGCTCAGTTCACACTGGAGGGTCTGATATGGATATTTACAAAATAATATATTCACAAATCTGAGCGATTGTGCTGTGATGGATTTACAGGAGAGATGAAGACTCACTGCAGACAGTCTTGTTTTTCAGCACAAATATCTAAACACTCTTAAATCAAGATGCATTTACTGGAGAAGCAAAATGACTGAAGATATTAAGTAAAAAATGTATCAAAATGTTGTGAAATTTTGCTTAAAACAAGAACAAATGCTGCCAATTGGGTCAGAAAAACTTTTTTGATCAAATCCTCAGAAAACAAGACTGAATGTTTAGATATTTGTACTTGAAAACAAGAGAAAGATACTGAGGATTTCATTTTTTCCAGTGTGCTGCACATGAACTGAATGATAAATGAGTTGCAGGATCTTCTGCGGTTTGATGCGTCTGCAGCTTCACCTGAGACTCGAACACGAACTCACCGCTGGAGGAAGTTTGTCAGTCGCAGCAGAACTGCAGGGACATTAGACACGGGTCAGATGACCACACACACACACACACACACACACAGCTGAGGCTCACTGGAATGTGACGTGAGACTGGCACAGACAGGAAAACACTGTGAGGACGGAGAGTCTCAGAGGTCATTAGCAGATCCGACTCTAACGCTGTGCTTTCATTACTGGAGTCCGCCAGAAGTCTTCATTCACAGCAGCGTTTATATGGAAGCTTGTTTAAAAAACAAAAATTGAAGTAACTGCAATTTTTTTTATCAATTCTGATCCTTTTTTCCTAGAAAAAAAAGTCAGAATTGTGAGATATAAAACTTGGAATTGCATGTTATAAATTTAGAATTTAAACTCTGAATTAATATAAACTAGCAATTCAGAGAAAAAAGAATTATGAGATATAAACTTGGAATTAATATAAACTCAGAATTAATATAAACTCAATTCAGAAAAAAAGTCAGAATTATGAGATATAAACTCGGAATTAATATAAACTCAGAATTAATGTAAACACAATTCAGAAAAAAAGTCCGAATTATGAGATATAAACTCGGAATTAATATAAACTCAGAATTAATATAAACTCATTTCAGAGAAAAAAGT
Source organism: Anabarilius grahami (assembly GCA_003731715.1). NCBI lineage: Eukaryota > Metazoa > Chordata > Actinopteri > Cypriniformes > Xenocyprididae > Anabarilius > Anabarilius grahami. The sequence goes on along the minus strand of RJVU01018862.1, from coordinate 436,486 downwards.
CAGAATTGCGGGATATAAACTCAGAATTAATATAAACTCAGAATTAATATAAACTCGCAATTCAGAAAAAAAGTCAGAATTATGAGATATAAACTCGGAATTAATATAAACTCAGAATTAATGTAAACACAATTCAGAAAAAAAGTCAGAATTATGAGATATAAACTCGGAATTAATATAAACTCGGAATTAATATAAACTCATTTCAGAGAAAAAAGTCAGAATTGCAGGATATAAACTCGGAATTAATATAAACTCAGAATTAATTTAACTCAATTCAGAGAAAAAAGTCAGAATTGCGGGATATAAACTCGGAATTAATATAAACTCGGAATTAATAAAAAGTCAGAATTAATATAAACTCAATTCAGAGAAAAAAGTCAGAATTGCGGGATATAAACTTGGAATTAATATAAACTCGGAATTAATATAAACTCAGAATTAATATAAACTCAGAATTATTATAAACTTGCAATTCAGAAAAAAAGTCAGAATTATGAGATATAAACTCGGAATTAATATAAACTCAGAATTAATGTAAACACAATTCAGAGAAAAAAGTCAGAATTATGAGATATAAACTCGGAATTAATATAAACTCACAATTCAGAGAAAAAGTCAGAATTGTGGGATATAAACTTGGAATTAATATAAACTTGGAATTAATATAAACTCAGAATTCAGAGAAAAAAGTCAGAATTGTGAGATATAAAGTCGCACTTACCTTTTTTTTTATTAATTTTTTTATTTTGTGGTGGAAGCAAGCTTTCATAGTTTTAAACAACATGGCACAGGATGTGAAAATTACAACTGCGTCAGGCTGAAACTAGAAAAAAACATGTGTGTCACGCCTGACGTCGCATTGCACCGGGTGTATGATAGGGCCCTGAGTTTCACAAATCATTGCATTAAAAATACCATTAAAATTGGATGATATTTAGAGCTTTGAAGTGCTGAAAAAAGTGTGAAGCCCTTTTATTTCACTCTCAAAAGGTTGTACAAACCCTTTAAAAAATAACATTCGACTATTTCTGCCACAATACCATGGTTACAGTTAGAGTTACTCCATTAAAGCAATGGTGAATGTTGGTGATTTGTTGATTGAAAAGCCTTCTATAACTTGTTCGTTCATGGCACAATGTTTCTCCTGGTTTCCACATCAGCGTTGTTTGATCTGATATGGTTTATAACAGAGATTTCTGTGCTTCTCACTATGTCTTAAAGCAATATTATTGAAGGGATAGTTGATTTAATGATGTTTATATTTGTACTGGAAAACAAGACAGAAATACTGAGGAAGAAAATGATTTTTTGCAGTGCCGTCACTGGCTCTGAGCTTCACAAAGCTCTTATGAGAAGTTTTATAGCAAGAGATTTCAAAAGCATAATAGCTCGACGCTCACACGGCCGATGACTCTTCACTGCACTGAATCTGTCATTATGTTATTGACTTCATCTTTGCTGGAAATACACACTGAATCACTGTATTTCTCAGTCCTGAAAGCAGCAGTGAAATCAAACCATGGATGATGTTGATGGTCAATGTGATTCTCTACACGTGTGTGAACTTCAAAACTGACAAAACTTATACATCCACTAAAAACCCCTTAAAACACCAGCTGATTCAGACAGACTTGTGAAGAAAAGATCCTGCAGCCTTTCAGACACGCAAACCTGAGTCTTTCTGGAGCTGCTTTGAATCTAAGTGATGAATGCAGAAAGATCTGGTATGCCGATATACTTGTGTGCATGTGAAAGATGTTGTTCTGGTGTGAAGGCGGCATGTGGTGGGCAGATTTCTGAGGAAGCAGATGAATAAATGATGACTGTATATTGACGGATGGTCTGATCTTACTGTCGCTCACAAACACTGACATTCTCTTCATTCTGATGAGCTCACGTTTTACAGCATTAAACTCTCGTTTCTGATGACCACACCACAGGTGAATAAGATAAAAGCTTTAACTAATAGATATTGATTACATTAAGAATTGCACAAAACATTTTTTTAAATTAAAATCCAATATCCAATTTAATTAAGGGTCAAATGATCAAAACCAAACAGATCATCTGCTGAACCTGAGCTTCCACGAACGAAACTAAACTCCTCCTCATCAACAAAGAGCTAACAATGTGATTAAGTGAATAAGAAAAAAGGAAATTATTTATATTGTTTTTTTTGGACCAAAAAGGACATTTCTTTTTTTTTAATAATCACTTAATCACCTGTTTAAATATCAAATGCACTCGCGCCCATCTGTTCAGCCATGGATGTGCTGGTCTGGAAGCGAGGAGTGTTCAGGCGTATTGTTGGCGTGTTGCTATTTTAAGGAACTGAAAACGACTGCACCACTGACCAACACAAACCTGCTCTAAAGTCACTGGTGCAGTATTTTTTGCATTAGTAATATGTGCATATATGCGGAGCACAACACGCGTGTTCACTCTGATGTTACACACACACAAACATGCCAAATATTCAAAATAAAAGGATTACAATGTAAAAGATTATTATTGTGTGCATAAAGATAAAAATGCTTCGGTGGAATCCGGCTTGTCCTGTAGATGGTCTGCTCACGCTTTAACCTCGCTCTCGAGCAGATCCGTTTCCTCACTGGAGAAGCGTTCGGTTTTTCCGCTTGCAAATTCCTCCATGTGAATAGCGAATCCGCCATGGTGCGAGCGCAACTGGCTTTTTAAAGGGAATGGGAGACGAGACTCTGATTGGTTTATTGCACCTTACTCCCAAAACACCCATTACTCATTTAGAGAATAGGGACGACCCTTTTAGACCATGCACCGGATGCGCCGACCATTTTTCCCGTCGTTAAACTAGCAAAAGTGGATTCGGACACACACTAAGTGCACTTGAGCCATGAGCTTTAGACCATGAGCTTAGATCGTTAAAATAGGGCCCTTAACACTCTGAGGTCTGAAGGTCACGCCGGCGATACCACCACGGTTTTTTTCTTACCAGTGTGAAAGAGACTCAAAATACTCTGTCAATGTTGCACATATAATTAAGAGTTATACACCATTTTAATCAGTGGAATATCTTCTTTTATTTGTGTACACTCAGAGTAAAAACAAAATGTTGTGCTTTTTGTAAAATAAAGAAAACTAACATGATGCGTGATCTCTCGTCTCCCTCTGAACGAAGTCCAATCTGATAGTTCTCAGAAAATGAACTGTAAAGCCGCGCACACACTTAACGATTGTAAGGCCGATTATGAATGTAAATTGATACTTATGACCGATCGCGCTCAAACGCGTCCAGTCGCGTTCAGTCTGCGATTACAGTCGGTGTTCAAATTCCATGTGTAAGTATATAAATCTGCTCCAGTCGAAGGAAGCAATCGGTATGTGTGTTCAGTTCAGTCTTAGAATGTTTCAGCTAATCGTTAGGTGTGTCCCCGGCTTAACTTAGTGAATTCTAATGACAAAAATTTTTGACTTACGTCTAAAGAAACGTTGAGATGTCAGGTTTTAAATCGTGCAAGCCAAATCGAAAACAAACCTTCTGTGTTTATGTAATCTGTATGAAAAGAGAGTCATGTCAGAAGTCCGTGATTCAGCTCATTATCCGCTAATGCGGCCACGCCCACGGAGCCAGCGCTATTCAGACGCAAATTCAGTCAATACATGCAGACTTATAGTTTCAATCATGTATTTATTGCCTTCAAAAGTGTTTATCTGGGTGTAAAAGCCATGGTTAGCCAGTTAGCTCCTTTTTACTTTTCTTCTATAGATGAATTTTAGATGAGTTTTTGTTTCTTTAGCGCCCTCCGGCTGCAGTATGAATTGAAAACACCATTCATGGAATAGCCTCTTCTTCTTTAGATGAATTTGTGGACTAAAAATGCACAGAGAGCGCCCTCCGACTGCAAGTATGAATTGAAAACACCAGCGCTCATAGTAATGACATTGAATATTAAATAAATATAACTCCTCTGTATAGAAAATTGACATAAACATATGAGAATCCAATATTTCTCCAAATGTGCATGCTTTTAAACTAAAAGCCTATATTCAGACTCTTTGCATCACAGAAATACATCATATTTTAAAGTATAATATAAAACCATTACTTTATATTGTAATAATATTTTTCTGTATGTTTCATATACCATGATGAGCTTAAGACATCACAGAAGGTTTTTTTCACAGCCTACCTGACTGAAATGCCTCATTAATATGCAAGTCATTTCAGCTCATTACTATGCAATTCTTTTGTCTTCTCAGGTGAGAATGAGCCATTATTCATCATTATTCACGATGATTCACGCCTCCATGCATACGGTGTTCCTTGACAAAAAGTGTCTTACAAAAACTAAATCAATATATTGTTTTATATGAAGGAGTAGGCAGCATAATTTTTACATAATTCTGAAGCAAAAACTCTAGTCTACAACCTCCAATACCCAGAAGTCTTATGAACACAGATTTAATATACTTTTTTTGGCCTTATTTCAGTGACTTAAGTTTTTTGTCTTTTCAATAACCACACATAAACGTTATCCCTTAAAAAACACAAACATGTACATACATGTTCCTCACATATTATGGTAGCCTAGTTTGTGCTGAATACAGTGTAATGACACTTGTGTCATTAATGTGTTTATGAACAAATGAAAAAAGCACAAATGTCAGGGCATGTCAAAACTTCTCCAGGGCCCCAAAAATCCTCAGACCCCAGAGGGTTAACGTTTAAAGATGTAGGAAAACTAACACTTCGTAAAAAACACTTTTTCTCCACGGCAGAGGAGCACTTATTGACTTTCACCATTTCCACTCCCTAATATATGGAAAAAAGTAGGAAGTCACAAAGTCTCATGAAAAACCAAAACTTTTCTTCAGATTGTGTCTGAATTACACAGAAAGCAAGTAAAGAGCGCTCATTTTATAATCACTGAAGCCGTCGGTCAGCTCAGTGAGAAGAACAATGGTACATTTAATAAGAGTAGAATATTAAAATGTAAAGGTTTTTGTACGTTACAGTTGTTAATAAAAGTTCATTTTAATTTTTAGCTTCAGCTTCAGCTACCCTGGTTATGAACAAACGTTCTTCCAGTAACATTAATAGAATGTTCATTCAATGTTATCTGGTCTTTAATAATGTTCTCAAAACGTTATTTAAACATTGTTTTTTCGGAAACGTTTTAGTTGGATGTTTAGTTTTTTTAAATGTAACGCTCAGAGAACATTCAAAAGCAACATTCACATAATGTTTGAAGAATGATCAAATGAAATGTTCTCTTGACGTTCACACAACCAAATGAATTAAAGCAAATGATTGTTATTCTTGTGGATTTTGATCTGGTCATGCATTCACACGTAATGGACTCTCTTGTCGATAAACACATCCAGAAGGCACATGCCTCGCTCGTCCTCAAGTGTTTGTTTGGTTTGTCTTCAGCGTTTCACTCAGCCTCAGATGATGTTGGCTTTATCATTCAAAAGAAATCATTCCGCTGTTTCCCTGGAAACAAAAAGCCACGGAGACATCATACGTGTGCCGTCCATCAGCCTGTCCACGTGTGCGGCGACTGAGAGAAGAACTTCAGCTGACCTTCTGCTTTAAAACGAGTTACCTGAGCGTTTCTGCTCCTGCTGCACATGTACAGTTGATGTTTTAGAGGGGATTTTTGAGGCACTTTAAATGGCACTGATGTGTCTTCAGATCTCTGTGAGATTTTACATTTATGCATTTGGCAGATGCTTTTATCCGAAGCGACTTACATTGCATTATACTATACATTTGTATCTGAGTATGTGCAATCCCTGGGATCGAACCCATGACCTTGGCATTGCTAGTGCCACGCTCTAACCACTGAGCTACAGGAAAGATATGATATTCAGAGATGATATTCTCTGATTTTAGTAGATGTTTTACACCAGTGAGGAGGTATTGATGTGACTCTCTTCCGCCCTCTAGAGGCGCTTCAGTCTCTTCACACAGACATCAGTGGACAATGAACCATGTCAGGCATTCATTTCCAAATGGACTTTAGATGTGCTTTTTGAAAAGTGTGATTTTAATGGGATGATATAATGACTGTAAATGACATTAATAAGTGTATTAGCTCTTGACGTTTAATCTTAGAAGCTCATGTATTTTACTGGATGATTATGATGATATTCTCTGATGAACTAAATTAATGAACCTTCACATTCGAGCAGTTTCGAGACTTCAGAGACATTTAATGTACATGAAGGTTTCTAACAAACACAATCTCTTGATATATTCAGACACTGTTTCTGACAATTATCTAAAATATACATGATAGTTTCTAAGATTTTAGTATTATTTATATGCTATTATAGTTTTTATTATTTTGAATTAGATTTTTTTTTTCTATTTATTTTTTAGTATTTTTGTTATTATTTTAATGTTTTTATTTATTTTTTATTTACAGTTACACATTTTAGTGCATCAACTTAAATTTATTTCAGTTTATTGCCAATGAACATTTCTAATTTACGTTTAGTTTATGTTTTTAATCTAATATTTGATTTTATTTCAGCTTTATTTCAATTAACAGAAATGTTTTGATAGTTGTAGTTAACGATAATAACCCTGGTTTAAATGCACAGACTATTTAGGTTTATTTTATTTATATATTTTTATTTACTTATATTTAATTTTCATTTCAATTTATTGCCAAGGCAACATTTTAAATTTTCATTTAGTTTGTTTTTCATCTAATATGTATATTTTATGTCAGCTTCATTTCAATTAAAATTTTTTTGATAGTTTTAGTTTTAGTAAATGATGATAACCCTGAATTAAATGTCCAGACTATTTAGGTTTATTGTATTTCTATTTCAGTTTCAGTTTTAGTTTTTATTTATTTCCAGTTAGATATTTTAGTGCGACATTTCTAATTTTCATTTAGTTTAAGTTTTTCATCTAATATTTGATTTCATATCAGTTTCATTTCAATTACCAAAAATCAGTTGTAGTTAACGATAATAACCCTGGATTAAATCTACAGACTATATAGGTATATTTTATTTCTATTTCAGTTTTAGTTTTCATTTATTTCCAGTTAGACATTTTAGTGCAACATTTATAATTTTCATTTAGTTTGTTTTTCATCTAATATGTATATTTTATTTCAGCTTCATTTCAATTAACAAAAATCAGTTGTAGTTAACGATAATAACCCTGGATTAAATCTACAGACTATTTAGGTATATTTTATCTTTTTTTCAGTTTCAGTTTTATTTCTAGTTACATTTTAGTGCTTCAACTTAAACATATTTCAATTTCTTGCCAAGGCAACATTTCCAATTTCCATTTACTTTGTTTTTCAACCAAAATGTATATTTTATTTCAGCTTTATTTCAATATTTTCATTAGTTGTAGTTAGCAATAATATCCCTGTATTAAACATCCAGAGTTTATTCCATCTGTTCCTGTGTTTCCGCAGGAGATGGCCGTGCTGAAGAGCGTGTGAACGGAGAATCGATCATGGCCGGCGAGAACATCACCGTCAGCGGCAACGTCTCGGACGTCCACCCGCTCACACACAGCCTGTGGGAAGTGGTCGCCATCGCCAGCGTGTCGGCCGTCGTGAGCCTCATTACGATCATCGGGAACGTTCTGGTGATGTTGTCCTTCAAGGTGAACAGCCAGCTGAAGACGGTCAACAACTACTACCTGCTGAGCCTGGCCTTCGCCGACCTCATCATCGGCGTCTTCTCCATGAACCTCTACACCTCCTACATTCTGATGGGCTACTGGGCTCTCGGCAGTCTGGCGTGTGATCTGTGGCTGGCGCTGGATTATGTGGCCAGTAACGCCTCTGTTATGAACCTTCTGGTCATTAGTTTCGACCGATACTTCTCCATCACCCGTCCGCTGACGTATCGAGCCAAACGGACGCCGAAGCGAGCGGCCGTCATGATCGGTCTGGCCTGGCTCGTGTCCTTCATCCTCTGGGCTCCGCCGATCCTGTGCTGGCAGTATTTTGTCGGCAAGCGGACGGTTCCCGAACTACAGTGTCAGATCCAGTTCTTCTCCGAGCCTGTGATTACTTTCGGGACGGCGATAGCGGCTTTCTATATCCCTGTGTCCGTCATGACCATCCTCTACTGCCGGATATACAAAGAAACCGAGAGACGCACCAAAGACCTCGCCGAGCTCCAAGGCGTCAACTCTTCAACAAACTCCAGCGGCGAACCTCAAACCGTCCGCTCGTGTTTCGGCTGCAAGCATACGAATGAAAGAGAGCGAAGTCCTCCCAAACCTGTGGACTTCAACAGCTACGCCTCCTCAGAGGACGAGGAGCGCTCGGCTTCTCCCGGCGTCTTCCCGACGTCTTCCAGATGCAAGGCCGACAACGAGGACCGGAGCTACTTCAAAACAAGTCCGACGAGGAGCAAGAAGTGCGTCTCGTACAAGTTCAAACCGTCCGGTCCACTAAAGAACGCCAACGGAGACGCAAAACCCTCGTCCTTCTCATCCGCCGAGTCTGTGAACGTACCTTCCTCGTCATCTTCTTCCAAACCCATAGATGGCACACTGAAAAGCCAGATCACCAAGAGGAAGAGGATGGTCCTGATCAAAGAGAAGAAGGCGGCCCAGACTCTGAGCGCCATCCTGCTGGCGTTCATCCTCACCTGGACGCCCTACAACATCATGGTGCTGGTCTCCACCTTCTGCTCCGACTGCGTCCCGCTCTCGCTCTGGCATCTGGGATACTGGCTGTGTTACGTCAACAGCACCGTCAACCCCATGTGTTACGCGCTCTGCAACAAAACCTTCCAGAAAACCTTCCGCATGTTGCTGCTCTGCCAGTGGAGGAAGAAGCGGGTGGAGGAGAAGCTGTACTGGTGCGGACAAAACCCGGCGGCGGGCGGCAGACTCGCCTGAGAGACCCGTTCAACTTTACATTTCCAATCACAGCAGGACAGAAATGGCACCATTCCCACATTTACCATCAACAGAAATGTTTTTAAAAGAAGTCTTTTCTGCTCACCAAGTCTATTTTAATACAAAATTATTTAAATTATCTAAATTATTTGATCAAAAATACAGTAAAAGTTGTGAAATATTATTACAATGTAAAATAGCTGTTTTCTATGTGAATTTATAGTTAAAGAGCTGGTTGATTATGATTTGACATTTTTAACTTTAGTTAGTGTGTAATGTTGCTGTTTGATCATAAACAACATCTGTGAAGTTACGACACTCAAAGTTCAATGCAAAGAGAGATATTTTCTTTTACAGAAATCGCAACGGCTGGTAGGAACTACAACGAGCTTCTTCTTGTGTTAGTGACATCACAAACCCTAAAATTTATATAAACCCCGCCCCCGAGAACACTCAACAAAGGAGGCGGGGCCATGTTGGGCTGCTTTAGAGAAGAGGAAGAGTTGTTGTAGTAGAGTGTTGTTGTCATGCCGTCATTTTACGCCAGACTGCTTCACAAACGAGGGTCAATTCAACACAGAAGATGAACATGACGGCACATGCTAGTGGATGAGTTGAATCAACTCCACAGCAACTACATAAATTTATCCACTAACCGTTCAGAAACGTCCAGTTTCATTCTAAAAGTTGTAACTTCTTCCTGAGTCTCTCCATCAGTGTCGACTCCGGTTTGAACAATGTAAGGCTGAACACTTTTGTCATTTTGGCTGCGTGAGATTCTCCAGCTTTGTTGTTGTTGAGCTGTTAAAGCTCCGCCCTCTTCTGGAAAGGGGGTGGGAGCAGCAGCTAATTTGCATTTAAAGGGACACACACAAAAACGGCGTGTTTTTGCTCAAACCCAAAAAACAGCTATTTTAAATTGTAATAATATTTCACAATTTTTACAGTTTTTTTATCAAATAAATGCAGCCTTGGAGACTTCTTTCAGAAACTTTAAAATATCTTAATTATCCAATATAGTTTAGTTCACCCCAAAAATGAACTGTCCCAAAAAGGAGTCATAAATGTACCATAAAACCAGCCCATATGAGTCTCCTGTAAATCTTTATGTTTGAGAAATGAATGATTGAGTAAAAGGAAAAGTTTGCAGATTTTCAACCAGCTTTGTGTCATAATATAGTGACATTACAATCTTTCTCTGATCCCAGATCTCTCAGTATATTTGTCAGCAAAAGCCCACGTAAAAAAGGATGAATTAAAACGCATCATCCGGCATATTTTTGACAGCTCCAGGGATTCTGTTAAAACCTCAGCATTTAATTTTTTCTCTCCCAAAAATCAAAAGTGTATAATGAGTGTCGAAGTTTTTGGAAAAAGCCCTTTTACTGTTTTCTCTAGTCATATAGCACTATTTTCCCCACCTTTCCACAGACAAAAAGCCCATCTTGTTGAATTCCCCCGTCAACTTTTCCTTTAACTCTTGGGTTCATGCGTGTGAAATCTTTAAAGCGGTTGTGTGTGATGTTCAGACACTTTCACAACACTGATCCTTAATGGAAATCAACCTCCCACTGATATCAAATATGAGGGATGATGCAGATCCAGTCGTAAGAATAAGATGAACGTCGGTGTTGATGAGTTTCTCAGAACAAACACCATCATGTTTTTGCTCAGTGATGGTTTTATTCATGTTTGTTACCGTGACAGTGTTAATAAGGGCTAATGTTGTACATTTCAAAGGCTCGATGTCGATTGTACCCACTCCAGATGCCTTACTGTGCCATTATAAGAGTTTTAAAACGACAAGGAAACTCATAAACGCTTCATTTCTCCTCTGCAGGAGCTGAAGATGCAGATTTCATTCGAACGGATCTGGATGTTTCTTGCTGTCATGTTGATGATGCTGTCGTGCCGTCTGCGTTTCAGGAAACAAACTGTTTAATGACAGAGTGTGATTTTTATCTGTAGGTGCTTGGAAGATTCGTTTTAATGTGCCGTAAACAACTCAATGAAGGTGAACAAAACATGTCAGAACTTTCCATTTCCGTCGGCTTTATTGGTTGGAGGATTGAAACAGCACTGCAGAAAACTATATTTTTGTCTTGTTTTCATTCTTAAATATACTTTTACTGGAGAAACAAAATGACTGAAGATATGTTTTGTTAATTAAAAAAAAATGAGCTTGACTCCATTGACAGATATTTAATCTGTTTTGAGCACAAACTCACTTCATTTTGACGCATTTTTCAGGTCATTTTGCCGGTAAAAGTATCTTGATTTAAGAATGTTTTTGATATTTGTACTGGAAAACAAGACAGAAATACTATAATTTTCAGTGCGTCTTTGGTCTGATTCCCTGTAATCATGTGTGTGATCAGTTTTATGAGACCTTTTGCACTCTTCAGTACAAATTAATCTGACGTTTAAATGTTTATTGAATAAAAAAGAAATAGATTGATCGTGATGTGTTTAATGGGTTAATAATTCATCCTTACACTGCAAAAAAATCTCATTTTACCAAGTTTTTTTGTCTTGTTTTATCTAATCATCCTAATCCCATCACTTTAGAAGCAAAATACCAAGAATTGACATGCTAATTTCAGAGAAATCTAACAGAATTTTGTGAAGTTTATTGTTAAAGGCCCGTTCACACCAAACAAACTATAACGGTCTGTTTATTCAAATCTCGCGCGCTGCGGTTTCAAACTGTACAACGTCATTGAACGTGTTTTTGCCGTTCTTGTTGCATTTATTTTACGCGGCTTTAACCAGCAGATGTCCTCAGCACGCTTTGTTTCGAGTGAATCTAGTGTAATCGATCTAATCTAGCAGTGACTTTAGCTGACGTAGTCAATATAGTGGAATAAAAACATCACCTCGTCTTTTTCCAACTTCAAAGGAAGCAAGACAGTGTTGTCGAAACTAACGCTGGATACCTGAGCTCATTTTATATTACACTGTTTGCTATCCTGGCATAATGATCTCATCGTTAACACTGGGATAAAGTGGGATAAAGTATCCTTGAAAACTGGTCAAACAGTGGTGGATTTTTCTGGACCTCCGTGACTAAATTCTCCGCAAGGTCATCCGCCATTTTAAATGCGCGAGCCCTTAAATTAGAATGGATTCTGATTGGCTGACAGTGTTTTATTGTTCAACGGTTGGAAAAATATCGTTCTGAAAACAATATCGTTCCTCTATATCGTTATCGTTATAGCTGTGCTATTCTTTTATATTTTTTTTAATCTATATTTTTATCGTTATCTTTTTAGTTATCGTCCTCATTGGGGTCAGAAAAAGAATCTTCCTTTTCAGATAATTTTTCTTTCCTTATTGACAACTTTTTTCTTTTTCTCGTTTGATTTGAGCAAAAACATACTAGTGTTAGATTTCTCTGAAAGCAAGATTTGGCTTCTCAAGTAAGTATATCTTGTTTAAAGGATGACTGTATTGTAAATCAAGCAGTGAGGTCAGAGTTCGTCTCTGGCACAGTCTCCGCTCCGGATGACTTTGACCTGATCTGAAGGCCTCACCATCATCCAGGCATATTTGCACAGGTTTTCTTTGTTGCAGTCTTTCTGCCAGTAGATGACGTTCCTGCGGTTGAGGTTTGCGCCGGCGCAGGCGTCGTACCACCAGCCGCCGCCCGCCACGCCCTGGAACTCCAGCTTGGCGCAGTTCTGGAAGTAGTTGTCGTTGTCGCGGTCTTTGGTGGTGAAGCGCTGGTTGTCGTGAAGGTAGTTCTCGGTGTCCAGCGTGAGGGCGTCCGCCGCCGTGCCCTGGAACGGACCCAGACGCAGGCGGTACTGGGCGTCCTCGTCCTCCACCAGCACCGGGTCGTACTCGCCCGTCTTGGTCACCGCGTCTTTGTCCACCAGCTTGATGGCGAGCTTGTAGCGCACGGGTCCGGCGGTGAGCTGGTGCAGGTGATCGTTGCCCAGCCAGTGGTTTCCGGTGAGGGATCCGAACCCTCGCTTGTACTCGTCCCAGCCGCGGTCGAAGTCCACGCTGCCGTTGACCGTGATGTGCTGGACGACGGTCCATCCGCCCTCGTGCATGGCGCAGTGGACAGCGATGGGCGAAGCTCCGGGCTGGATCAGGTACAGGCCGTCCCGCGCCTGACCGCCGGCGCTCTGCCACAGCTCATAACAGTCCCGGGGAATCTCTGAGACACAAGAGTCACAGTCAGAACTCTCTTCATTCATCAGTGACGCTGTTCTGAAGAACTAAAGCTGAAAGCATTAAATATATCGTTTTTGGAAATAAAGCTGAAATAAAATATAACTGTAAAATCAAAAACATGCCTTGGAAACTAGCTGAAATAAATGTTTAAGTTGAAGTACTACAATTTGT
>RJVU01018862.1:337964-408840 GCA_003731715.1 Anabarilius grahami | reverse complement strand
TGTTTCGTGACTTTGAGAAGCCCGGTGTTGAAGGCGGTGTGTGTTTCAGTGTATCACTGCGGCAGTGACGCCGGCTGGAGCGACATCTTCTACTTCACGTCTCTGAATGAAAGCGCGAGTTTCAGCCCCAGGTTCGCTCTGTTCGGTGACATGGGCAATGAAAACCCTCAGTCTCTGAGTCGACTGCAGAAGGAGACGCAGATGGGGATGTACGACGCCATTCTGCACATCGGTGAGACTCCAAACATCCGACTTGATGAACTGAGCAGATTAGAATGACAGTTTGGATGCTCTGGGTTTGTTTTGTTTTGCTCGTGCATGTGGTGAAAGTGCATTACAGCATGTGATTGTTTTCACAGGGGACTTTGCGTATGACCTGTATGAGGTAAGAAACACACACACACACACACACACACACACACACACACACACATCCAGGGCTGTTAACGTGACGTCTGTTCACATGCATTAAGTGCCACGATGATCATCAGAATTCTAAATCACATAAATAAAGTCTGCATGATTTCCATACCTACATTTTTAAAGCCGTTTTATATAATTTTTTTGCACCAAAAATGCCCATTCTCTCTTTGACACTGACAATTAAAGGCACAGCTCAGATAAACATGATGGTTCTGTATTCATTTACTCGCATTCATGTCATTCAGACCTGTAAAAGAAGATATTTTGAAGCAAAATGGGACCCCATTGACATTTTATTTTATGAAAAAAACACTGAGGTATTTCTCAAAATGTCTTCTTTTATGTATCACAGAAGAAAGAAAGTCATACAGGTTTCCCATATAATATTCCCTATAATATCGTAATCAAAGACAAAACCTACAAAAACAAGCATTTCTGCTGGTTCAGTGTGTTCAAACCTTCAGCAGAAGCACAGAGAGCGTCTGGAAACTCATTAGAACAACAGAAACCCAACGACTCATAATGGCCCAACCACAGTATTCCCAAAATCACTGGATTTGAGTTCAGTTATGGTTATGTAAGTGTCTCGCTGTCTGTCTGGAAAATAGATGGATCTGGATTGAGTTCTGTCATGACTCAATGATGGATCGGCTTCATTTACATTACATTTACATAATGCATTTGGCAGACACTTTTATCCAAGACCACTTGTGTATGTCACATTCAGTGTGTTTATTTTGTTAAAAAAATGTCCATTTTATCGGTTAAAAAGTGTCCAATTTATCGGTTAAAAAGTGTCAATTTTATCCGTTAAAAAGTATCCATTTTATCAGTTAAAAATATATTTCATATCAGTTAAAAAGTGTCCATTTTACTGGTTAAAAAGTATCCATTTTATCGGTAAAAAAATGTGTCCATTTTATGGCTAAAAATTGTAAATTTTTTAGCAATTGTCTATTTTATCAACTTTAATTGTTCACCTCTTGATTGTTACCCAAGTGCAAGTCTAATATTCTTACTATAGACGTTACTATATTATTACTATAGACCTTATAGACCTTTTATTAGTTAAAAAAAGTGTCCGTTTTATCAGCTAAAAAGTGTCCATTTTATTGGTTAAAAAGTGTCAATTTTTTTGGTTAGTTATATACTATTATCGGTTAAAAAGTGTCATTTTATCGGTTAAAAGTGTCATTTTATCGTTTAAAAAGTGTCATTTTATCGTTTAAAAAGTGTCATTTTATCGTTTAAAAAGTGTCATTTTATCGGTTAAAAAGTATCTATTTTATCAGTTAAAAATATATTTCATATCAGTAAAAAAGTCAATTTTTTCAGTTAAAAATATGTTATCGGTTAAAAAGTGTCATTTTATCAGTTAAAAAGTGTCATTTTATTGNTCAACTTTAATTGTTCACCTCTTGATTGTTACCCAAGTGCAAGTCTAATATTCTTACTATAGACGTTACTATATTATTACTATAGACCTTATAGACCTTTTTATTAGTTAAAAAAAGTGTCCATTTTATTGGCTAAAAATGTCAATTTTCTCAGCTAAAAAGTGTCCATTTTATTGGTTAAAAAGTGTCAATTTTTTTGGTTAGTTATATACTATTATCGGTTAAAAAGTGTCATTTTATCGGTTAAAAGTGTCCATTTTATTGGCTAAAAATGTCCATTTTATCAGCTAAAAAGTGTCCATTTTATTGGTTAAAAAGTGTCAATTTTATTGGTTAAAAAGTGTCAATTTTTTGGGTTAGTTATATACTATTATCGGTTAAAAAGTGTCATTTTATCGCTTAAAAGTGTACATTTTATCGGTTAAAAGTGTCAATTTTATTGGCTAAAAATGTCCATTTTATCAGCTAAAAAGTGTTTATTTTACTGGTTAAAAGTGTACATTTTATCGGTTAAAAGTGTCCATTTTATTGGTTAAAAAGTATCTATTTTATCAGTTAAAAATATTTCATATCAGTAAAAAAGTCAATTTTTTCAGTTAAAAATATGTTATCTGTTAAAAAGTGTCCATTTTTTCAGTTAAAAAATATATTTCATATTCAGCAAGTGTCCATTTTATTGGCTTTCAATGTTCACCTCGATTGTTACCCAAGCGTAAGACTAATATTATTACTATAGACGTTACTGACAGCAGCGCCGTCTTTGATTTTAACGGGAGTGAAAGCGAGGCTGTGAGGGAGACACACATCTCTTCAGAGGGTTGCACTGTCATCTCATGTGTTTTTGGATTGTTCTGCTGACGAAAAACTCCAAAAATATCTTTCCAAGAAATTTCAGTAGACAAAACAAACTACAGGCAACACGAGCTGTGGATAATTTCTAGCAGCGTTAAACAGCTTTTTACAGCGGATGCCACTGAAAACACGTTAAGTCTGTCACAGCCTCGCTTTCATCATGATGCTGCTCTGAACCAGCTCTATTAATGACTCTCAACTCAAAGACTCTTGCCGCTTCAGTGTTGTGTTGAGTATCTGATGATTGGCATGTGTGTGTGTGTGTGTGTGTGTGTGTGTTCACTCAGGACAACGGCAGGATCGGTGATGAGTTCATGAAGCAGATCCAGTCCATCGCTGCGTACACGCCTTATATGACCTGCCCAGGAAACCACGAGTGGGCTTTGTGAGTGTTGAACCTGCTCTTAACTTAAACCTCATCTGAGACTCAAAAACTGCTTTCATGGTTTTAGTGAACTGCTGCTCACATGTGCAGTTTGACGACTGACCACTGGAGGGAAGCACAAACCTGTGCACTGACTCAATGACTCTCAGAAACAGGGATGATAGATGTGATTAATAATGAATGAAGTGGTTTTTAGGCTGTAATTTGTCCTTGTAATGCAGCAAACATCTGCAGAGGCCTGATGTTTTCCTAGCCCTGACCTTATGACCCCAGTGTGCTCACAGTGCATCCGTATCAGCACGACGGAAATGATCCTGAACCCCCCCTGACCTCTTAACCTTTGACCCCACGCTCTCCGTTCACTGACCCTGAATTTGTCTGTGTTTAAACTCACACCCGTATCTCACCCCGGACTGACCGAATGAAACACGAGAGCGCCGTTCTGTTTCTCTCTGGTGTTTGTTTCAGATGATGAGCAGCGCTCGCGTCGTCAGCTGTGGGTTTCAGTCTGTGATTTTCTGTCTGTGTTTATTCTTCCAGTAATTTCTCCCACTACCGGAATCGTTTTAGCATGCCGGGACACACGGAGAATCTGTGGTACAGGTACGAGCGCTTTATTTATTTCTATTCTATTTTATTTTATTTTAGAAGAGGTTTTGCTTTGAACACAGAGAGTCCAGCTCTGCCGCTCTGAAGAAACATTTAACGTTTGCACAATCACTTTCTGAAATATGAAGCATGTTTATGAATGTGTGTGTGTGTGTGTGTGTGTAGCTGGAACGTCGGTCCCGCTCATATCATCTCCTTTTCCACTGAAGTCTATTTCTATCTGGAATACGGCCTTGATCTGCTCTTCAGACAGTACGAGTGGCTGCGGGCGGATCTCGAGGTACAACAGATCGATTTTCTTCTCATAATCAACACTTTACTATAAACTCCCATTAGTTGAGCAATGCATGTGGGTAACTAACTTCAACAAATGAAACGTGTTCTGTTTCACCGCGCATGTTACAGTCGTGTTGTGTTTGTGTGGTTCAGGAGGCGAACCGTCCTGAGAACCGAGCGCAGCGGCCGTGGATCATCACGATGGGACACAGACCCATGTACTGCTCCAACGACGACAAAGACGACTGCACACAATTTCAGAGCTACGTATGTGTCTGACGTTCAAGAGCAGATCTGCTGACAGCGTTCTTGCTTTGCTCATCACAGAATCTCTTTCAGCTCTTTCTCATCTGACCGTCCTGCAGTGTTTGTTCTAAATTCTACTCTCGGATTTATTAAAGTGCCCCTATTATGCTATTATAGATTCCTGATTTTGTTCTGCAGGTCTCCTACAACAGGTTTACATTCATCTAAGATCCAAAAACACTTATTTTCTCATAATATCCACTGCAGCGTCAGCTCTTTTCTCTCAGTGTCTGAAACGGTCTGTTCAAAGATTCGGTCTCTCTAAACCCCGCCTTTCTGAGAGCTGCTCTGCTCTGATTGGTCAGATGGCTCAGTCTATTGTGATTGGTCAGAAACCAAATGCTCATTATCATATCTGATTCTCAGCTCTTGATTCACAGTGATACGAACAGTAACAGTTTTACTGTATCAATCTCATCAAAGTGGATTTGCTTTGGTCTTCTCGACATGAACAACACGAACCAAACTCTTCCAGTCTCAGATACAACTACAGTGATTGAGGGCGGGGCAAATATTATGCAAATCAGTTACAAACTTATGTAGGTTCAGCTGGAAGTGAGACTGAAATACTGACGACTCGTTTCCCTTCTTTCTTTTAGGAGACGACAACTCCATTTATCTTTGATCTTTGATTCACAAACAGCTCTATTACACACTGCATGAAAGGGAATATATATGAAAAAAGCATAATAGAGGCACTTTAAGACTGCAGAAGGTTGCTTTTGTATGACTGCAGTTGTCAAAAAATGATCTACACTGTAAAAATACAAGAAAATACAATTTCAGTCTTTCTACTTCAAAAATTCACATTTAATTCAGTGTGTTACTTACCATTTCTTTTTAATTATTCGTGAAATTTACTAGCAGTTTTAAAGTAAATCCTACATATTTTTTGAGATTATATAGAGTTTATAAAGATCTAAACAGTCACATTTGCAGCTTTGCTGCAGGATTATACTCTGATTATCTTCCTGGTTTAATGTGATGAAGATCATATTGTATACGGTCAAATCAATGACTAGTTGTCATTTTGTCTGTCTGTGATCTTGTAAACGACTGTTTTTCTGATATAAACCTGTTCACACTGATGACTGGAAGACGAATTGATCTTATTTTATCGGCTAAAAAGTGCAATTTTATCGGTTAAAATGTGTCCACTTTTGGTTAAAAAGTTCAAATTTTATTGGTTAAAAAGTATCTATTTTATCAGTTAAAAATAAATATTTCATATCAGTAAAAAAGTGTAAATTTTTTCAGTTAAAAATATATTATCGGTTAAAAAGTGTACATTTTACTGGTTAAAAGTGTCCATTTTATCGGTTAAAAAATATATTTCATATTGGTAAAAAAGTGCCCATTTTATGGCAAAAAATTGTAAATTTTTCAGCAAGTGTCCATTTTATCAACTTTCATTGTTCACCTCTTGATTGTTACCCAAGTGCAAAACTAATATTATTACTATAGACCTTATAGACCTCAAATTTATCAGTTAAAAAAGTGTCCATTTTATTGGTTAAAAAGTGTCAATTTTATCGGTTAGTTATATATTTTTTATCGATTTAAAATTGTCCATTTTATTGGTTAATATTGTCCATTTTATCGGTTAGTTATATATTTTTTATTGGTTAAAAAGTGTCAATTTTATCGGTTAGTTATATATTTTTTATCGGTAAAAATTGTCAATTTTATCGGTTAATATTGTCCATTTTATCGGTTACTATTGTCCATTTTATCGGTTAGTTATATATTTTTTATCGGTTAAAAAGTGTCAATTTTATTGGTTAGATATATATATTTTTATCGGTTAAAATTGTCCATTTTATCGGTTAAAAAGTGTCCATTTTATCGGTTAATATTGTCCATTTTATCGGTTAGTTATATATTTTTTATCGGTTAAAAAGTGTCAATTTTATCGGTTAGATATATATTTTTATCGGTTAAAATTGTCCATTTTATCGGTTAAAAAGTGTCAATTTTATCAGTTAATATTGTCCATTTTATCGGTTAGTTATATATTTTTATCGGTTAGTTATATATTTTTATCGGTTAAAATTGTCCATTTTATCGGTTAAAATTGTCCATTTTATCGGTTTATTATATATTTTTTATCGGTTAAAGAGTGTCAATTTTATCGGTTAATATTGTCCATTTTATCGGTTAGTTATATATTTTTATCGGTTAAAAAGTGTCAATTTTATCGGTTAATATTGTCCATTTTATCGGATTGTTATATATTTTTTATCGGTTAAAAAGTGTCAATTTTATCGGTTAATATTGTCCATTTTATCGGTTAGTTATATATTTTTTATCGGTTAAAATTGTCCATTTTATCGGTTAATATTGTCCATTTTATCGGTTAGTTATATATTTTATATCGGTTAAAAAGTGTCAATTTATCGGTTAGTTATATATTTTTTATCGGTTAAAATTGTCCATTTTATCGGTTAGTTATATATTTTTTATCAGTTAAAAAGTGTCAATTTTATCGGTTAGTTATATATTTTTTATCGGTTAAAATTGTCCATTTTATCGGTTAGTTATATATTTTTTATCGGTTAAAAAGTGTCAATTTTATCGGTTAATATTGTCCATTTTATCGGTTAGTTATATATTTTATATCGGTTAAAATTGTCCATTTTATCGGTTAATATTGTCCATTTTATCGGTTTGTTATATATTTTTTATCGGTTAAAAAGTGTCAATTTTATCGGTTAATATTGTCCATTTTATCGGTTAGTTATATATTTTTTATCAGTTAAAAAGTGTCAATTTTATCGGTTAGTTATATATTTTTTATCGGTTAAAAAGTGTCAATTTTATCGGTTAGTTATATATTTTTTATCGGTTAAAAGTGTCCATTTTATCAGTTAAAAAAGTGTCATTTTATCGGTTAAAAGTGTCCAAAACATTTTTGTGTTCACTGTGCGTCAGACATTTGGGATCAGTGAAACCGTCTCAGTTTAATGTCTGCTGTCTGACCAATCTATTGTCCCGTTTCAGGTCCGAATTGGACGCAATGACACGAAACCTGCTGCTCCTGGACTGGAGGATTTATTCTATCAGTACGGTAAGAGGTCTTCCATAACTTGTCTTCTTTCATAACTAGTGGAAAGAAAGCGAGTGTTAATTTTATTTGCGTCTGTAAATTTCAATCTCTTTAAAGGCGTCAGAAATCTCCAGCAGCTTCACACACACCAAACTTGAAGGTTTCTATATATATTATTCGCCTGAATTATACAACATTTTACTCCTAAAAACATGGTGAAAATACATTATTTCTGTCTGCTGACAGTATTTCCTTAATTATATTGTGAAAAAAGGAAAATTCAGAATCCCGTCTGGAAAAACCTATAACTTTAATACGTCACAAAATCAAAGAAGAATTATGAACCTGGCTTTATGCAGTGTTTACATTTCTGTTCTGTAAATTTATGCAAATGAGTGCATATTTAATTACATAAAGCCTCATTTGCATATCCAAACAACATTTCAGAAAACTGGGGAAGTATAATGATATATATCAGTTTTTATCCATATTCACCTGTAGTTTCTCACCCTAATGACAGGACAGTGTTTCAGCTGCACATGTTGATCTGTATAATGAATATTTAATGATTCTGCTGAACGAATACTCTGACGAGCCTAAACCACATCTGTGTGTGTGTATGTGTGTGTGTGTGTGTGTGTGAGTGTGAGATTTGATATCATATTTATGTTTGCAGGAGTGGATCTGGAGCTGTGGGCTCATGAACACACGTATGAGAGACTCTGGCCTGTGTACGATTACAAGGTAATCATATGCTGACATCACTGAACCAATCACAACAGAGTGAGCCATCTGACCAATCGGAGCAGGGCAGCTCTCAGAAAAGCAGGGTTTAGAGACACCAAATCCTTGAAAAAACGATTCAGACACAGAGAAAAGAGCTGATGCTGCAGTGGATATTATGAGAAAATTAAAGTGTTTTTGACCTTGGATGAACGTGAACCTGCTGTAGGAGACGTCAAAACTATATTAGGAACCTTTATGATGGCATAATAAGGCACTTTAAACCGCAGTAACTGCAGATCTTTGTGTTTTTGTGTCTTGCAGGTGTTTAACGGGAGCTCTGAAGAGCCGTATGTGAATCCTAAAGCGCCCGTTCACATAATCACAGGTTCAGCCGTGAGTATCATCAGCGTGAGACACATCAGAAACACTGCATGAGTTCATCATACTGTTATTAAAGATAGTGTGTGACGCAGCAATAAACATTTAATATTTATTTTGTTGTCACATGACCTTATCATGTTGCATGTCCAGGTGTCATCTTGGTTGTTTTTCATTTTAAGGCAAGAAACTACATGAGAATAGAGTAAAAATGAACTAATGGGTATCACCGTACTTCCCCAGCTGATTGCATGCTTTACATTTATGTTTTTAATGTTGTTTAAATATGCAAAGGAGGCATTATCTAATTAAGTATGCTCTAATTTGCATGTATTTCCAGAACAGAAATGTGAACATTGGATNTATATACACAATGTTATATTATACAATATATAAATGTTTATTCAATTCTAATATATGAATTTATTTTATTGTCATCTCACACACGGATCTGCTTTTTATCCTTTATAACATGAAATTTTCTATGCTATAATTTCTATAATAAAATACATATCATGTGATCTCTTATTAAATAATTAGCATCAAACAAACAATATTAAGATTAAAAATTATTGCACAACCACCCAATAGGTGGTGATGTGCACCAAGTAGGTTATGTAAATCGCCATTAAACAAAAGAAGAAGAATGAAGTAGAATGGCGCGCTTTTTCTTAGCGTCTGTTTCCATGGTGAATCATCGATTCGTCGCTCTGTTGAGAATGTCTTGTGTGTTAACCAGGAACATACTCTGGGTTGGCTGAACTTACTCCCGGACGCATTTTTGGAACCAGCATACCTCGAGTAAGCAAGGTTTGGGTTAATCAACCGAGAGTTCAGGGTATATGTGACAGTAAGTTAACCCTGCTTTCTGGAATACACCCCTGGTGTCATCTTGGTTGTTTTTCATTTTAAGGCAAGAAACTACATGAGAATAGAGTAAAAATGAACTAATGGGTATCACCGTACTTCCCCAGCTGATTGATTACATGCTTTACATTTATGTTTTTAATGTTGTTTAAATATGCAAAGGAGGCATTATCTAATTAAGTATGCACTAATTTGCATGTATTTCCAGAACAGAAATGTGAACATTGGATAAAGCCAGGTTCATAATTCTTGTTCTGACATTTGGGATTCTGGATTTCTCTTTTTATCACTCCATATATCAGAAAATACCGTAAACAGATATAAATAATACATTTTCACCATGTTTTTAGGAGTTGTATAAATCAGGCGAATGATATATGAAGAACCCTTCAGAATATATAGATATGAATAAAAGTGTAAAGTTTGGTGTGTGTGAAGCTGCTGGAGATTTCTGACGCCTTTAAAGAGATTAAAATCTACAGACGCAAATAAAATAAACACTCACTTTCTTTCCACTAGTGATGAAAAGCCAAATCTCTCTCAAACTGACCAGTGCATTAAAAACACTGGTTTTGCCTGTAGTGTCTTGCCTTAAACTGAATTTTGCATTAAAATAATCACTTCCAGCTCATTTGTTACACTGCAAATAGGAGGTCAAGTGCATTGTGGGATACAGTATCCAGGGCATTCTGTTGTTCGCTGCACGTTTCACAGCCTGTGATTTTGTTTCATCAGGGATGTCGAGAAAAACACGACGGCTTCATCCCTAAACCTCGAGACTGGAGCGCGTTCAGAAGCACAGATTACGGCTACACACGCATGCGTCTGATCAACTCCACACACCTGTACCTGGAGCAGGTGTCGGACGACCAGGTAACACCTTCAACTCACTTAAAGTCAGTGTGAAACACTCTTTTCTTCTCTATTGTGTCCTATATACGAGTGAAATGCTTCGCAAACAAGAACAAATGTAGGGCGGGGCTTTATTTTATCTGTGGAGAATTGATTGGATGGTTGTGGTTTGCTATTTGTGGATCATGTGAGTGACAGGTTGCCCCGCCCTCATCATCAGAGAAGAGAAGAGATGCTGCAAGAGGAAGATATTCTGATTCAAGATTACCAGAACATGAATTTAACACAATAATGATGTGCAGCGATAAATCACACTGAAATATGATTTCATGCTGACTTTAAAGTTCATATGTCTGACTCTGTTTGCAGTACGGTAAAGTGATAGATCAGATCACGCTGGTGAAGGAGAAACACGGACCGGACGCCTGGCACTGAAGATCCAAACACACTCCCTCTCTCAGGAAACACTTTGAAACCCAATCAACGGTGAGACGCACTTTAGCTGTAATCAACCAAACGAGGGAACCGAAGATCTAACGTCAAGGTCCTTCTAAAGATCTCACAGGAACACATGTGTTTTGAGTTTGAAGTGGAGACGATTCTTCAAACCCCTTTCAGACAGATTTAAACCTCTGATTCTGCACTGGATTATCTCAGAATCTCACGGGAAACCCTGTCACTTCACAGCAGGGTATAAACATCCCAGTCTGATTGATTACAGTGTTTTTTTAAGGTCTTTAATTGGATGGACTGAATGAACATTTATGTCTTCCTTGATCTAACTTGTAAATGATTATACTTTAATAAGAAGATAAAGTACTGTATGTAATCTACTTGATTTTTTTTAAACTACGAAATCTATTCCAAAACCTAGTGAGCTGCCTACATAGACAGCATTTTGAGACATCTTTTTTTACTTGAGCGTCATGTTTTTATATCACTGTGTTTTATGTGAGATGCTGCAAAAGACTATTGATGATAACAAGATGTTCTTATTTTATTTTCTCAATTATATACTACAATAGCACGTTTACATAGGAAACCAATGTGAAAACACCTTCTGTGTGAGCGTTTTGACCTAATATTTGTGTCTCGCTGGGGTTTGAATAGATTTCCTCCACATGTGGCTGCTTTGAACTTCACAATAAGCTTTAATAAATTCATCTTGTCACAGTAACTGGTGTTTGTTTGAGAAACACAGGGAGCCGATGGTGTTTTACCAGGGTAAACTCCTCTAGACACATCAGGTTCTTGTTTCAGTTCTTCAGGATGAAGATAAGCGATCTGCCTCAGCTAATACAGACGTGAGCGGCGTTTAAAGTGACTCTAAGTGTGTTGCGCAACACGGCCATATTTGTGGTTAATGCAGATCAGCAGGAGAAGAGCTTTCGCTCAGGACTGATTCACATTATTGAGTTAATTTCATATTACTCTGTTCCACATGGCAGAGAGATGGCGTCTGGAAAACAGTACACTTGAGCTGCCACGTATACAGTGTAAAAATCTACTTTAATTAAGTTTAAAACCTATAAATCTCTTTCTTAAGGGCTGATTTGTGCAGAATCTGCATCAACAGTGCAGAAAACTTTCTTTCATGCAGAAATCTAGAGCGGAGCTTGGTTCTGTCCTTAAATTGTTGATTGGAAGTTGAGGTGTGGGCGTGGCACTCAAAGATGGAGACTGGTCAGATTGCAGTGGATTGTGAGAAAGGGGTGGAGTTTAAGCACACTAAAACATTTCGCTGGAAGATCCAGTTATGACATTTTGATTAAAAATGCCATAAAGTTCAAATGAATTGTTCACAATAAGATCAATAGCATTTTCTTTTATAAGATATTTATAGAAATTTAATTTGAACAAAATATGTATTTTACAAAATAGTTTTCAAAACGTCTTTACTAACAGCGTATGTGTTTGGAACGAGAGAGTAAATAATGACCAAATGTTACGAGTAATGCATTACAAGTAACGTGCATTACGTAATCTGATTACTTTTTGATGTTACGAGTAAAGTAACGCATTGCAAGTAACGTGCATTATGTAATCAGATTACTTTTTGATGTTACGAGTAAAGTTACGCATCGCAAGTAACGTGCATTATGTAATCAGATTACTTTTTGATGTTACGAGTAAAGTAATGCATCACAAGTAAAGTGCATTACGTAATCAGATTACTTTTTGATGTTACGAGTAAAGTTACGCATCGCAAGTAACGTGCATTATGTAATCAGATTACTTTTTGATGTTACGAGTAAAAGTTACGCATCGCAAGTAACGTGCATTATGTAATCAGATTACTTTTTGATGTTACGAGTAAAGTTACGCATCACAAGTAACGTGCATTATGTAATCAGTTACGCATCACAAGTAACGTGCATTATGTAATCAGATTACTTTTTGATGTTACGAGTAAAGTTACGCATCACAAGTAACGTGCATTATGTAATCAGATTACTTTTTGATGTTACGAGTAAAGTTACGCATTGCAAGTAACGTGCATTACGTATGTAATCTCATTACGTTTTTGATGTTAATTCAAATTACATTTTTATAACAAATAGATTTATTTACAGTCAAAAAAGTTACTGCAGATTAAGTATTTTTTTTAAACAACAGTCACAGTAATAGTATGAATTGTAGCTGAAATATAGCTATTGATGCATGATGTCCAATTTAGTGGACAGATGATTAATCAGAATTTCCTCCCAATCGTGGAACAATACTTGGAAAAAACTGTGATATGACTCATTAGATATTGCTTGATATTGCTTGAAAACTAAAAATTTTATCTGTAAGAGTCTCCTAGGATAGAAGGAATGGATGGATATTCCAGAGGTTTGGAGGGGGAAAAAATCAGCTTGTCACTCGGTGGCAATGTATAGGATGATACACTAGGGTCCACTGTAGAGGCTGATGTGCCATCAAAACCCATGCATATGCAAGAAAATGCTTTTCGAATAGCTGTCCACTGTAGTGACCTCTATGCGTGAAAGGGTTAAGGATGAGGAGCAGCAGTGTGTCCTCAAAAAAACAAACATCTCGAGCTTGAGGAAACACATGGCGACTGTAGCGAGACGTGAAGTGTGTTTGCGTGTTTCACCACGTTCTCTTGCTCAAAACATTCCCGAGGGAGAGACGCACTTCTGGTGTTTTTTGTTTCTCCATCATTAGATGAAAATGAAACTCATTTCTCAGAAGTTTTCTTCTCTAGATGTTCCTAACCAGCTGATGTTTTGTGGCGATTCTTCTTCTCTGTTTTCACTTCTGAGACGTTCCTGCCGTAGACACACACGAAACCCAACAGGCATGCTGGGAAAGATAAACCACCACAGTATGTGCTGCTGCTGACGTGTGTGTTTACATCTTCACTGAGTGGAAAACGTGTGTGGAATATGAATTTCAATGAAAACAGCAGTTTTGTGGCGATTCACTGCAAAAGATGACCACCTTCCTCAGTATTTCTGTCTTGTTTTCCAGCACAAATATCTAAACATTCTTAAATCAAGATACATTTACTGGAGAAGATATTTGTTCGTTTTAAGCACAAACTAAACAAGATTTAATATCTTCAGTCATTTCTCTTCTCCATTAAATCCATTGATTTAAGAATATTTAGATATTTGTGCTGGAAAAAACAGGACAGAAATACATTGATTGATTACAGTAATGATGTCGTGAGTCTGATGGTTTCAGATGTGGACGGAAACAATCTAAACTGCAGTGATGTTTTAGTTTCATTGAGATACTTTTGAATGAGTTTTATTTTTAAATTTTCCTTTTTATTTTAATTAAATTTTTGGTAAATTAGTTTTTTTGTTGTTTTTATTATTTTTAAATATGTCTATATACTATATTTTTCATTGATATACTATTATAGTTTTTATCAATATTTGTAATTAGTTATTAATAATTTTATTTTCATTTTAGTTAAAGTTTTGGTAATTTTGTTGTTTTTTTGTTGTAAAATTTCTATGTTTTTTCATTGATATATTATTATAGTTTTTTCATTTTAGTTAAAGTTTTAGTTTTATGTTTTTGTCATTTTTATTATTATTTTGTCTCTGTCTAAATACTTTTTTATTAAATTATATTTCAGTTATTTTAGTATTTCAAGTTAAACTAATCAAAAATGAGAAATCCTGCTTTGGAAACTAGTTGAAATAAAACAAATTTAGTTTTTTTTGACATTTTATTTGATTTCAATTAACGTTTATTTTATTTCAAGCTTTTAATTCTAGTTGATGATGATAATAACCCTGAGTGAGAGTCTCTGCAGAGGGTTTTTTTCCCATCTGGTCGTCTGGCGTTTATCTGCACTGGTTTCCTGTGAGTCACGCAGGGATTGGGATGAAACGCTCTCCAGAACATCTGATGTTCGCCGACCAAAAACAACACGCCGGTGGTCACAATAGTGAGATAAGACCTTTCCTCTGAGACGACCGTCTGCTCGCGGCTCAGGTGTAAAGGTCCAGCTGATTGTGCGTTTAAAGATCTTGAATGAGTAAAAAGATCTCATCACTTTTGACAGGAGCTCAGAGATCCACAGATCATGAGCTGCTCTGCCGTGAAGTTTGGGATCTGACACAAATCCCTCGAGATGTTCATCTTCTGTCTCAGGAGAGTCACTGCAGCCCTGCGTCAGGTACTTTCACCCACTTCACTTTGAGTATTGACACGAATCATTTTGATTCTGATTCACAAGCTTTTGATTCAATTTGATTCTAATTTTGACTCAATATTGATTACATTTGGATATATATCAGGTGTCTAGGTATTGACGTCTTTCTGCGGTTGGAACACTGATTGATCGATTACATGAGACATGATTTATTTCAGTAAGTTGTTCTGTATCTTTCAACATTCCTTCTGATGTTCATTCATGTTTCTTTGATGCTGTAACTAGTAGTAAAGAGGAAGAGATGATCGGTTCATATGTGCTTCATCAGAGCCACGAAAACACATTTATGATGATAAAACTGACAGCATTTGAGAGCTGAGAGCCTAGTAAGATGTCTAGTGTCATCTGAATCTCTCCGGGATGGCAATAGTCGGCACAGAGGAACTATTCCAGAAATGCCCATCAGCACTCGTGTTTCCTCCATCAGCTCATCTCCTTCAGACCATCAGCTCTGTGTCAAACCAGAAGCTGTTTTGTATTATTTTGATGATTTCAGAAAGCAAACTGCAGTGAATCTGTCACAGAGAAACATTATGTAACTCAGTCTGCTTTCATTCAGATCTTCTTCTGTCAGTCCAGACGAGCATGTGTTTGCTATCGATGAGTGCTTTTGTTCCCCACAACTCAAGCAGATGAGTTTGAGTTTGAGTATTATTTATTTGCTGTTATAGTGTTTATTAATATTTTGAATTTGCTTAATTTTCAATTTGAATTTTAATTAAATGTTCAATAAATTAGATTTTTTTATTTGACATTTTATTGCTTTTGTCATTTGTATTAGTTGTATTATTGCCAAACGTTTTGGGACGCCTGCCTTTACTTGCACATAAACTTTAATGACATTCCATTCTTAATCCGTAGGGTTTAATATGGAGTTGGCCCACCTTTTGCAGCTATAACAGCTTCAACTCTTCTGGGAAGGCTTTCCACAAGGTTTAGGAGTGTGTTTATGGGAATTATTCTTCTAGAAGCGCATTTGTGAGGTCAGGCAGTGATGTTGGCGAGAAGGCCTGGCTCACAGTCTCCGCTCTAATTCATCCCAAGGGTTAGGCCAACCCAAATCTTCAACTTCTGCCATGAGCAATGCGAAATATATATTAAAAGACAGCTTTATGACGTATATTTTGTAACAGATCTTACTAAATGCACTCGTTGTATTTGCAAAGATATGTTAGTATTTTTACCAGCTGAAGTCAAAACAGCTTCAGGAACTCAAACTCAGATCTGCTGCGAGGAGACGCCTGTCAGACGACTATTAAACAAAGTATGTTCTATATAGTATAAATGAAATCCAGATGATTGTCATTATCACGTGACCTTCAGGCGTCAGTTGCGCCGCTTCACTGGCATTCATAAATCCTCTCCCGTGGCCTCATGGGATAGTAAAGTGTCCATCGAATGCACACTTCAGAATCTCAGAGGAAGTAGTAGATCATCCGGGGATTTTCGCCTTACTGTGAATTCGGACATACTACTCTTTTGGCGTACTGTTTTTCGCATACTATATAGTACAGAAGTATTTGATTTGTGACGCAGCGCAGGTGTGCTTGAGCATTCGGTCACATCTGGTGACATCACATCCTGTTTTCTGTTCCTTCAGATGTCTTTGGTTCGTTCATATTTCACGAGAGTTCAGTTTGGAACGAATAAACTTTTTTTAGGGTTCTCGGTCCACTTGTAATGATATATTATGACTTTATCTGTACTTTGAACAGTTCAGGTTGAATGCATTCATGTCATAGACTGGTATAAAGGAAAAATAATGTCTTAATATTTCTGTACTGATTTATTTGTGCTTGAGCTCGAACATATTACTTGAGCAGCAGATGTAAAGTGTTTGTGTGTGATTGCAAACATGCATATGTGTAGAAAAGCTGGTCTTCTTTCAGACACATGCTCAGGACTCACGGTGAATCGCACTACATTGTGTCAGGCAAACACCACGGTAAACCACCCAAACGCTCAAAGACACGACTAAACAAACTTCACAGCTCTTAAAATCCGTTTCCGCTCGCTGTCATGCCCTTGAAAGGAAGAGCCGGAAGCTGTTGCGTCGGAGTGGAGGAATTCTGGGAGATTACGGCCAGTGAGATGAAGCAGCTGCTGATGCAGTGAGTCACTTTCACTCCCAGCGTCTTTATCTCTAAACGTGCACTGCCACTGTCGCTCATAGAAAGATGGGAAACAAATGAAATAATCCAATCTGTGGAGGACGTTTACGGTAGACGAGCGCTTGTTGTGCTGATGTTGTGCTGTTTCCATGGTGACAGATGTGCTGTTACACAAGCGCTTGCTTTTCGACCGTCCTCCAAATGTGTTCAAGCATGTTTAATGTGGCCTTCTCCTCAATATCATGATCTCAGGGTGAAGTGGATGTGTAGAGTGTTTATTTTTCACCAGCTTCACTTCAGTGTGACTCATGAGGCCTAAAATTAGTTTAGTCTTATAACAAAATTAAGTGTTTACTTGTGCTGCGCTGGAAATCCTTTACCTAATTTGGTGTTTCCGGGTCAAAAATGACCCACCTTTTAATTTGCATGTAAATATGTTATTGTGATATATTATAATCCAATATTGGATTCAATCTTTTTGTTTTCATTCAATTAGCGCAGGTTTTGTGTTTAGGGTTCAAGCACTGAAGGTTCTTCTATGGCAGCCCATAGTTGTGAAATTTGGCACACTGATAGAGGACAGTCCAAGCATTAACCATAGCAATTTCGGAGTCTCTAACTCAATCTCTCTAGCGCCACCAACTGTCCAAATTTTCACTTACATTTAATCATTTTGAACCATAAGGGTTAGAAACAAAATCTTTTTCCCTCTGATTGCTTGGCTCAAGACGATTCGATTGCACCCTATTTTCCATCATGAAAAGTTTTCCAACATTTAGAATTTTTGGAAAAACCTACTTTTTCAAACTCATCCAAGACAGTTCATCTGATTTTCACCAGAATTGGCTCAGGTCTTCTTAAGACCATGGCAACAAACAAAACATGGAAATCAAGTTGATTCATCAAACCGTTCTTGAAAAACTTGCAAACAAACTTGGTGTGTGTTATGACAACCATGACCTGAGGCTACCTGCACAGTTTCAGCACAGCTCCACCTAGTGGTCTTCACAAAAATCACAAAATTGGTCTCTTTAGATTTGGTATAGCATGCCAAGTCAAACAATATCCAATTTTCCCATATCAGCCATTTTAAATTTTGCCGTAAAATGCTATATTTTATGAACGCATTGGTGCATCTTTACGAAACTCAGTCTCACCGGCTCAAATAGTTTCAGGGCCGTGCCAACTTGTGGTCGAGAATAATGAAATTCAAAAAATGCTAATAGCTTTTGAATAATTTTGCCTATTGTAATGAAACTGGTCTTAATAGATTCCTTGGATCATGCCGAGAACATAGATATCAATTTTCCATAGTCATCCGAACTTCCTCTCCGTCATTTTGATTTTCTTTAAGAACCTACTTTTCCGAACTCCTCCTAGACCGTAGCGCCGATTTTCATGAAAATTGAATCGAATCATCCTCAGACCTTGTTGACAAAAAAAACATGTAATTCAAATTTTCATCAAATTGTTTTCAATTAACATAAGAACAAAATCTACAAACAACACGCCAAAATGGATGTGAGGCTATATCTCCACAACGCTTTAGCATATTCTGACCAAACTTGGTGTGTGTTATGACAACCATGGCCTGAGGTTAACTGTAAAGTATTGGCACAGTGCCACCTAGTGGTCAGGAGATATGGAAAAAAAATATTTTGTGGTTTTGTTGCTTATAACTTCTGAACAATTCTGAAAAAATCTCAAAAAATTGTCACCTAACACTGACCACACCAGATCAATTTGGTGTCAGTGCCACCTATTGGTCAAAAGTAATAAGCAATTATGTCACATTACAAGTGATTGTTACAAGTGGCCATTTTGCTTAAAATCGTCTCCAACTGTTCGCTGCTCGCTGCCTTGATTCTTAGCTCCTCATTCTGCCTCACCTTAATGTAATTCTGTTTGTAGCTGATTGATTGTAGGCCTCGTTAAATCTGAGTTTATGTTTCTCAGTTTTTTTTGAGCTAAATAAGCTTGAGTGAACGTTTTGACTCAAAAACATAAAACAAGATATCCAATGATGAAATTAATGGTGTGACTTGATTTTATCTGTGATGAATTTATTGGATGCACTGTAAAAAGTCATGGCAACATGTTTTTCAATTACTAAAATAATTTACCCAATTTCATCGTAACTTTTTTCCAATTTGAAATGTCAATGTCACTTGGTGTGCTTTTTATCGCCCTTTCCCTATCCCATATTTTAGTAATCATCATACATTAGGTATCATTCAAAAGCTTAAACTCGAAATTCATCCTTTGAAAAACTGTTTTGAATCAGACATTGTGTTAAAATGGAAACCTTTTAGCATCTCAATTTTTGTGATATTACCTTCAAATTTGGACACAACTTGATTAGACATACGGCTGATTTTTCTAGCAATTTTACAGACCAAAATATTTTGTAAAATATATATTTTGTTTAAAATAAAAATGTTTATTTCAGTACATTTGCTTTACAGTAAACCTCTACAACTTTTCACACTTTCATTTTTGCAATAATCCGAGTGTCAAAAAACCTTAGATCTGTACTCCAAAGCATTGATGAATCACAACTGTTTCAAGCTGCTCTTTGTTTTTAATTCATGTTAATGTTAATGTAGTTAATTCATGTCGACAAATAAAACCTCAGCTTTCCTGTCGCTCAAACAGCAGATCATTGCACTATTGCAACACAAGGTCACGGGTTCGATTCCCAGGGATTGCATGATCTGACCACATGAATTCCTTGAATGCAATGCAAGTCGCTTTGAATAAAATCATCTGCAAAATGCATAAAGGACAGTAGATATAATTGGTTATTAGAGCAACAATATTCATTGTGCACAGGAAAAATGCAGAAAAGAAGCATGTGAACTAGCTGAAGTAGTTCTGCTGAGTCTCTATTAAGGGCTCTTTTACATCTGAAGCCTCTGAGTTGATCACAGTTGATTTTGTCTCATAAGTGCAGTGAATCAAACGGATCGCAGGATTGTGTAGATGTTTGAGTTCTGCTCTGAATTATTTGAAAGGTCTAGATAGAGTTGCTCTCTGTGGGTTGGGAAGTTTCCGGAGCTCGTCTGCTGGATCTGAAGTCCTTATATGGACACAAACATCCGCACGCCAGACTCCTGACTCAGTGTGATGAAGGAGAATCAAGTGACAGACTGTGAAGAACAATCGATTACATAAACAGGGGAAATCTGAACCTGAGCTTGGGTTTGTCACCAACTGGGAATGACAAGAATCCTCTTCGCTGATTTAAAGCTGTTCCCGGCCGCAGGAACAAGCGGAGGTTTGTCCCGCAGTGGAATGACAATCCCACATGTGTGGGTCTCTGATGTGTTCCTAACAGTGAACGTTCTGGCAAGGTTCTCTCAAAGTTATGAACAAACGTTCTTTCAAGAAGAGCAAGACAAAAACCAACAAATTCATGGCTTTAGTTAGCTGTGGAAAAACACACATGCAGACAGTTATTCTGACACGACATCGATATTAGAGCTGCTCATGATTATGTAATTGGCTGATTTATTAGTAAACACATCTAGACTAGTTTACCCCAGTAGCGTTGGGTGAAGAACATCAGAAACAGATCTGGAATGTAAAGAAGATCCTGCACAATATCACTTATTCTGTCAGGTCGAGAGAGAGAGAGAGAGAGAGAGAGTTCTGCTAACCAGGTTAATAGATATCTGTCATCTACTCAAGAAGAAGAGAAACTAAAGAGAAGGAGTGTGTGAGTGTGTGTATATATATATATATATATATATATTAATTTGTACNTTTGTACATGGAGTGCAGAAACTCATTGATAAATAATGAACACCATGTTTGGAAACATAATTTTTTTCCAGTGTTTATATATAATGACTGTCAATTTAAAGTATTCATTTTGCACAATTAATTCTATAAAAATGCAGTAAAACATTAACATATTTCATTCCGACCCTTTCGTAATTCTGATTTTTTCTGTGCATCATTATAGTAGCATGTAAATGTGAAGCATGTGTTCGTGATTCTGCAGATAAAATATTGTTTCTATATTTTTATAAATGTTTGTTTTAGTTATTTTAGAACATCAGGTTAAACTACATGAAAAAATTGAAGAAGACTTGGCAACAAAGAAAATATTTTATTTTCATTTAATGTTTATTTTAATTCAAGAAACATTTTTTTAATGGTTTCTATAATAATAACCCTGGTGGTTTACAGTCACTTTCTCATCAAATACAGACACATGCAGGTCATGGATTAATTGGATCCGTGTGTGAGAGGATGGGATGCGTCAGCAGTTTCTGCTCCCATCGGACGACGTCTCCTCCTCATTTTAAAGTTGAGATTTATGTGTAAAAGAGCTTTTCTGCTGCTGTCCGCTGAGACTGAAGAGTGTTACACAATCGCTGAAATCTGTGAACAGTTATTCCTTTATGAGATCGAATCATTCAGTCATTCAGCTGGAATCCACCCGGAGACTTACAAACGTTTGGCAGGAGTTTATACCTGTGTGTGTGTGTGTGTGTGTGTGTGTGTTTAATTACTAATTACCTTTTCTCACAGACTAAACTACTATAGAGTTACTGATTCTTTTTAAGAAAAACCTGCAGTTACATTTGTAATTTAAGTACTTTTAATCCATTTATTCCAACAGTATTCATCTTCAGTAATTCAGAAAAGTTTGGTCTAAGTCGATTGATATTTATTTATTATATTTTATAGGAAAAACCATGTTCCTGAACGACAGATCCTAGTGATGTCATGTAGATGGAGAAGAGAAGCGGTCCCAGCACCGAGCCCTGAGGCACTCCAGTAGATAGATGTGTGACCTACCTGCGAGGCAGTTCCTGAGATGCCCTTCATCGTGAGGGTTGACAGGATTAACTGAAGCTTTTAACACATTGAAGGAACGTTCTCATTAAAGCGGCGTGTTTCGTGCATCTGTGCTCGTCTCTCATTGTCATGCATCAATGTGTTCATAAATCCACTGTGTCACGTTGTGTTTGCGTTCTTTGTGGTCGGCGTGATCTTCAGCACCGGCTCATATGAAGATGATGTGTCACTGCTATGTGTGAGTCTGTGGTCGAGTTTACGTTCTGTTCTCATGACTGCGAGTGTTTAACCGCACATTAGATTCAGACTTCAGTCTGTGCTCCTGTATGAGTGCATATGTCCAGATCTATCCTCGAATTCCTTACAAAAAACAGACTCAAATGAGTCACATAATTGTGATCATTTGATTCATTGTTAGAGTTTGATGAGAAACCCGATGAGATTGCAAGATCTCTTGTGAAACTGAAGAGAAGACACTCACATGAGATTAAAAATGTGACTCTGACAGTTAACAGGTTATGATCATAAATCGCTTCTGTGATTTTTCTCTCCAGCGTGTAAATGTACGAACAGTGTCAAACTCATCATCTCTAATGTCTCTGGTAGTTTTATTATGTCTTTGTGGTGTGAGATCAAGAATATCCCTTGAGAAGCACAAGTATGATGTCTTTCAGCAGAATCCGGTGGAATAATCCAGGCGGAAATGTTCCTCCAGGTGTATTAAGTGACATATTCCCCAGAAACACATTAAGAAGGTTTACGGCTGAAACCTGACACCACTATTGACCTGGACGGAATGCATAATATTATCTTTGGCTGCTGTTTTGACAGCTTTAAGATGTCAGTATTGTGTCGAATCCTTTTTAGCTGGAAACAGATTCTGGGGTGAAAAAGTTTGCTGAATGAACGATTGCAACATCAGAGCAGAAGGACTGTTTATGTTTGTTTCTAAGAGATCAGCCTCATACTGCAGACGCTAAACACCATGACAACATCAGGAAAAACAAAGCAGCAAACAAAAAGCAGCTTTATTATAGTCATTAACTAAACAAGTGCTTATAGTCTGAGTTCTGCTCCATTAGACTGAAGTCTAGTTCTGTGGTTTGAAGGTTTGCTCTCAATGAATTTAATTTAAGAAAGTTTTTACACACAATTTAAAGGGGTGGTTGATTGTGATTTGACTTTTTTTAACTTTAGTTAGTGTGTAATGTTGCTGTTTGATCATAAACAACATCTGTGAAGTTACGACACTCAAAGTTCAATGCAAAGAGAGATATTTTATTTTACAGAAATCGCTTTTTAAACGGCTGGTAGGAACTACAACAAGCTTCTTACCGGGTTAGTGACATCACTAACCCTAAAATTTACATAAACCCCGCCCCTGAGAACACACAGCAAAGGGGGCGGGGCCATGTTGGACTGCTTTAGAGAAGAGGAAGAGTTGTTGTAGTAGAGTGTTGTTGACATGCCGTCATTTTACGCCGGACTGCTTCACAAACGAGGGTCAATTCAACACAATAGATGAACATGACGGCACATGCTAGTGGATGAGTTGAATCAACTCCACAGCAACTACATACATTTATCCACTAACCGTTCAGAAACGTCTAAAAGTTGTAACTTCTTCCTGTGTCTCTCCATCAGTGTCGACTCCGGTTTGAACAATGTAAGGCTGAACACCGTTACTGACAATCCTCATTTTGGCTGCGTGAGATTCTCCAGCTTTGTTGTTGTTGAGCTGTTAAAGCTCCGCCCTCTTCTGGAAAGGGGGCAGGAGCAGCGGCTCATTTGCATTTAAAGGGACACACACAAAAACGGCGTGTTTTTGCTCACACCCAAATAGGGGCAAATTTGACAAGCTATAATAAATGATCTGTGGGGGATTTTGAGCTGAAACTTCACAGACACATTCTGAGACACCAGAGACTGATATTACATCTCGTGAAAGGGGCATTATAGGTCCACTTTAATTAATTTTTTAGTTTTTTTTTTTCAAATTAAGTAATTTTAGTTGGATTAGGTCAAATGAATATATGATATATATAGCTTATAAGTCTTCCTACGTCATAATTTAATTTAGGTAGGCTATATTTAATTAATTTTATTTTGTTGGTTAATTAATTTACCATTATGGAATTGGTTAATAACCCTATCCTGCGAGACTTGAATAAAACACAATTCATTAACATGGCATCATTAAGTTATTTCAACCAAAGTATTTTAAATTGATCCACAAAATTAATTTTTTCAATTACAGTAAAATTAATTTGCATTTCTGCACTGAAAAAAAGTAATAGTAGAGAAAAAAATTTAACTCAGAAATTGCTATTAAATTTCACAAACAATTAGGCAAGAAATATTGAATTAAACATGATATTTTGAAGTAAAAAGACTGAAATTTCTTGTAAAAATACAAAACAATAATCTTTGTTTTATTTACACCTTTTTTGCAGAAGACTTCATTCATACGCAACATGTATATACAACTATATTACTGTTTTACATAAAAAATGTATTTTAATTGTAAACAACTGTAGCATTTTAAAGTAAAATTTTCAACATTTCTTTATATGTGAAGAAAAACTAATAGATTTATTTCAAGTAGATTTACAGTAAAATACTGTTAAATGTACCGTTTTTGGAAGTGAACAAATCAACTTACAGTTCTTCATGACTTCAGTGTTTTTCTATACCTGTATACTTTTCTAGACTGTTTTTTATTCTTTGAATTCGGCTATTTTTGTGATCTCATACTTCTGCTCTGTGATATAATCTGCTAGTTTGAAGCCAAACCTTGTCCTTTTACGATCTCCCTCTGTTGGTGATCTGGAGCCCAACGTTCTGATTATCTGAGCGGTTAACAAGCATCTGAATGAGGAGCGTTCGAGCAGAATTATAATGTGCAGACGAATGTGAAAAACCTTGTAAAGGGATTCAAAGCCGTTGGGAGTTGATGATAACGAGAGGAAAAGGAAGCAGGATTTGGACCTGAGACGAGATGGATGAATTTCTGCCAAAGTGCAGAAGTGTAAAACATCAATGCAATGTATTTTATTTCAGTTTACAGCTTCTGATCTGATATTCAGCACTACATCAGTCTCTCGCTCATGTGATGGTGCTTAAATCAGACAAACAACAATCGCAGCGTGTGACAGGACTTTCACAGAACAGACTTTTACTGTTTTATGGAGATTCCTCAAGCCAAACGTTGCCAATAACATCAATTATGTTGTTTTAAAACACACATTATGACCATTAAACAAACACTGTTGCTAAGAAAGAAATATTTGGCTGTTGAGAAGTGTTACATGACCTGCTCTGACCCAGCAATATTGATTCCATAAATAATTTCACACACTCTCTTAACCTGGAGTGCGTTTGGAAAATCACAGCGCTGAACTTTGATTCCGAGTGCCACACAAATCGCTTTATATTCAATCAGCAAACGGAAGAGGAGATTTCCAAATCCCACATTCTCTAGTTTTCATAATCGAGCGGCTCAGATGTTTTTCCGAGAGCACAAACTGAAAACAAGTGAGCCGAAAACATCTGTTTTCCATCAAGTCGTGACATGATAGTTCCACTGGCTTCAGTTCACTTTCACTCTTGCCATTAAAGGCCGTATCAGTTGATCATTCTCCAGCGTTCGCTGTGTCTTAATCTGAAATATTCCTACCAGTCATCAGAGCGTCGCTCATTAACGTTAAATCATGTGTAGCTATTAACAATCAGAGTGCTGGAAACTGTGACTGAATTACTACGGTAAAGCTTTGCTCTACAAATAGATGTACTGTAGTCTTTACTAATCACAGTTTACTGACCACTGCTTGATTCATTAAACAACAATTTATTGTGCACATTAATTGAGTTCAGGACATAATAAATGTGATAGGATGTTCATGTTCATGCCTTCATCATGTCTCTATACGCTCTAAAAACAACCCATGTTGGGTTGAAAATGGACAAACCCAGCAGTTTTATTTAACCCAACTATTGTTTAAAAATGACTATATGGCTGGATTAAAATGAACCCAAAATAAGTTGGAAATTAAAAATCAGACACATAATTACTAGAGGCAACAATAATAATCAAAAGATGAACATTTATTAATAATCAATTTAATAAATGCTGGGTCAAAACAACCCAACTGCTGAGTTAAAACAACCCAATCGCTGGATTAAAACATCCCAAACGCTTAAAACAACCCATTTGTTGGATTAAAACAACTCAACGCTGGGTTAAAATAACCCAATCAATCGCTGGCTTAAAACAACCCAGCCACTGGGTTAAAACAACCCATTTGCTGGATTAAAACAACCCAACGCTGGTTTAAAACAACGCAAACGCTGGTTTAAAGCATCCCAATCGCTGAGTTAAAACAACGCAAACGCTGGGTTAAAACAACCCATTCGCTGGGTTAAAACATCCCAATCGCTGGGTTAAAACAACCCAACACTGGATTAAAACATCCCAATCGCTGGGTTAAAACAACGCAAACGCTGGGTTAAAACAACCCAATCAATCGCTGGCTTAAAACAACCCAGCCACTGGATTAAAACAACCCAACGCTGGGTTAAAACAACGCAAACGCTGGGTTAAAACAACGCAAACGCTGGGTTAAAACAACCTAATCAATCGCTGGCTTAAAACAACCCAGCCACTGGGTTAAAACAACCCATTTGCTGGATTAAAACAACCCAATCGCTGAGTTAAAACAACGCAAACGCTGGGTTAAAACAACCCATTCGCTGGGTTAAAACATCCCAATCGCTGGGTTAAAACAACCCAATCAATCGCTGGCTTAAAACAACCCATTTGCTGGATTAAAACAACCCAATGCTGGGTTAAAACAACGCAAACGCTGGTTTAAAGCATCCCAATCGCTGGTTTAAAGCATCCCAATCGCTGGGTTAAAACAACCCAATCGCTGGGTTAAAACATCCCAATCGCTGGGTTAAAACAACACATTCGCTGGGTTAAAACATCCCAATCAATCGCTGGCTTAAAACAACCCATTTGCTGGATTAAAACAACCCAACGCTGGGTTAAAACAACGCAAACGCTGGATTAAAACATCCCAATCGCTGGGTTAAAACATCCCAAATGCTTAAAACAACCCATTTGTTGGATTAAAACAACCCAACGCTGGGTTAAAATAACCCAATCAATCGCTGGCTTAAAACAACCCAGCCACTGGGTTAAAACAACCCATTTGCTGGATTAAAACAACCCAACGCTGGGTTAAAACAACGCAAACGCTGGTTTAAAGCAACCCAATCGCTGAGTTAAAGCATCCCAAACGCCTGGTTAAAATAACCCAAATGCTGGGTTAAAACATCCCAATCGCTGGATTAAAACAACCCAAACAATCACTGGCTTAAAACAACCCAAATGCTGGGTTAAAACAACGCAAACGCTGGGTTTAAACAACCTGAACCCGAACGCTGGGTTAAAACAACCCAACCCAAAATTCATTTATTTTTATTGATATACTGTATGTATATTTATATATTAATTTTATTGCTTCCAGATGTTTCTTTATGATGTTTTGTTCTTCAATAGGTCAAATGAAATACGTTCCTTAATGACATCATCCTCCAGGAAGTGACATCATTTTTGTAGGGAAATCGACAGCACAGACATCAGTAAGTGTTTTCTGTGGATCTGATGGATTCTGGGCCGTTCATCCTGCTCATTCACTCTTTATTTTATTTGTTCTGTAAATAATCATGTGATGATGAGTAAAGTACCTGAGAAGATTTCTGACTTTATCAAAAGTGTTGACCTCCGTTAACCTCGTTCACCTCCACCAACGGAGAGTTTATTTCTTTCCAGTTACAGTGAAATATCATGTTTGCCGTTCAAAGTAATATCCCACACTGATTTATATTCCCAGGGACGCTGGTCTTTAGGTCCGTGCATTCCTCCATCGCGCATTCCCTCCAAAACCTTCCCTGGAGATGGCGAGTGTTTGGAGTTTCAGCTGGAGATCATGAATCCAGTGTAAAGGTCAGTCCGGCTCCGCTTCATCTCTGCAGCACAGGCTTCCTGAAACACTCACTTTGTATTAAATACAACACAGTCTTTTTCACATATGAAAGATTGTTTTTGCTCTGTAAAAAGACCGAGTTGATATTCTGTAATATTATTGATTTAACTGCTCTGACACAAAGCTTGATCTGAATAATGACACTTTACAGCTGAATGTGAGTTTGTCTCATATTTGATGAAGTTTGCATCATTGATTCTGTTTATTACTGTGAAGTTGCTTTGAGTAATCTGTATTGTATAAAGTGCTGTAGAAATAAAGCTGATTGACTTGACTCTCAATATTTCCATTAGAAAACATCCGATGAACTGTGCAGCTAAACAATGAACAAAAATGCCATTCCTGATGAAGTTCAGTTGGAAAACGAGAGCAAAGAGCCAAGACTGATTCGAGAGCTCATTGAAAAAGATGTCTGAGGACACAAAATCAGCCGTTTAAAAACGAAAACGCCTTCCAAAGCAATCACAAATATCTAAACATCCTTAAATCAAGATACATTTACTGGAGAAGCAAAGTGACACAAGTCTTTTTATCTGAGTTTGTGCTT
Organism: Anabarilius grahami; assembly: GCA_003731715.1. Classification (NCBI taxonomy): domain Eukaryota; kingdom Metazoa; phylum Chordata; class Actinopteri; order Cypriniformes; family Xenocyprididae; genus Anabarilius; species Anabarilius grahami. Next base: position 380,528 of record RJVU01018862.1, on the reverse strand, counting down.
AAAACAAGAAAAATCAACTTAATTCAAAGTGAAAACAAGATTATTTTTCTGACCCAATTGGCAGATATTTGTTCTTGTTTCAAGCACAAACTCAGAGAAAAAAGACTTATTCTGTGTCATTTTGCTTCTCCAGTCAATGCATCTTGATTTAAGAATGTTTAGATATTTGTGCGGGAAAACAAGACAGAAACACTGAGTCTCCAATTCTTCCGGAATCATGCATGCACTTCCCTACCAAATATTCTGATGTACAAATGAACAAAAGTTGTTTACAGAAGCATTTTAAACATCTGTCAGAGATCTTGAACTATCTACTGGAAGTGGAACTGCACAATATCATTCAAATCCTTTTCAAGACCTTCAATGTAAACACAACAAACACATGAGAGCAGCTTGTGATTGTGTTTGATTTACATATCGCTCAAGCATTTGCAGATTCCCACTTCAAAGAGACCATGACATTGATTCCCAGTGCAGCCAAGAGTGGAAAAGTGCAGTGTTGATTGATGCGACCAAGAAGATTGTGTCTGTCGTAAGTGATTGAGCAGAAGGAAGCCGCTGGTACGTGCGTGGAGAGTTTTGCAATAATGTTTCGCATAATCACCTGGGTCAGATCCACTCTCTGTACGTGGCCGTGGAGAACGAGCACATGCAGTTGTAATTATGCAGTGCAGGGGGCCGGCGGCGCAGCGGAGCGCATCCAGCGATGCCGCTGGAATCCTGCAGCCTATAGAGAGGAGGACTGTGGTGAAACTTACAGGCTTGAGTTGATGTGAAAAACGTATGTAACGCGTGCTGATGACAGAAGAAATATGGGAGGTGAGGCAGTTAAAGCTCAACGGCTGGGAAATGCATCGCTGCTTCAGTGTCTGCAAAACATGAAGCCAGAGAACAGGGAACAATGTCATGAACAAACGTTCTTCCAGGAACATTAATAGAACCTTTGTTCAAGGTTGTCTGGTCTTTAATAATGTTCTCAAAATGTTAGCACAAAAATGTTATTTATACATCTTCATGGAGCATTGTTTCTAAAATGTTTAGTTTTTTGAATATTGCTACTTGTTTCAGAACGTTCAGAGAACTTTCAAAAGTAACCACTTTCCATATAATGTTTGAAGAATGATACAATGTCTATTTAACCTCTTAATTCTGAGATTATTGTCTATTTAACCTCTTAATTCTGAGATTATTGTCTATTTAACCTCTTAATTCTGTGAGATTATTGTCTATTTAACCTCTTTAATTCTGTGAGGTTATTGTCTATTTAACCTTTTTAATTCTGTGAGGTTATTGTCTATTTAACCCTTTTAATTCTGTGAGGTTATTGTCTATTTAACTCTTTTAATTCTGTGAGGTTATTGTCTATTTAACCCTTTTAATTCTGTGAGGTTATTGTCTATTTAACTCTTTTAATTCTGTGAGGTTATTGTCTATTTAACCCTTTTAATTCTGTGAGGTTATTGTCTATTTAACTCTTTTAATTCTGTGAGGTTATTGTCTATTTAACCCTTTTAATTCTGTGAGGTTATTGTCTATTTAACTCTTTTAATTCTGTGAGGTTATTGTCTATTTAACCTTTTAATTCTGTGAGGTTATTGTCTATTTAACTCTTTTAATTCTGTGAGGTTATTGTCTATTTAACTCTTTTAATTCTGTGAGGTTATTGTCTATTTAACCCTTTTAATTCTGTGAGGTTATTGTCTATTTAACTCTTTTAATTCTGTGAGGTTATTGTCTATTTAACTCTTTTAATTCTGTGAGGTTATTGTCTATTTAACTCTTTTAATTCTGTGAGGTTATTGTCTATTTAACTCTTTTAATTCTGTGAGGTTATTGTCTATTTAACTCTTTTAATTCTGTGAGGTTATTGTCTATTTAACTCTTTTAATTCTGTGAGGTTATTGTCTATTTAACTCTTTTAATTCTGTGAGGTTATTGTCTATTTAACTCTTTTAATTCTGTGAGGTTATTGTCTATTTAACTCTTTTAATTCTGTGAGGTTATTGTCTATTTAACTCTTTTAATTCTGTGAGGTTATTGTCTATTTAACTCTTTTAATTCTGTGAGGTTATTGTCTATTTAACTCTTTTAATTCTGTGAGGTTATTGTCTATTTAACTCTTTTAATTCTGTGAGGTTATTGTCTATTTAACTCTTTTAATTCTGTGAGGTTATTGTCTATTTAACTCTTTTAATTCTGTGAGGTTATTGTCTATTTAACTCTTTTAATTCTGTGAGGTTATTGTCTATTTAACTCTTTTAATTCTGTGAGGTTATTGTCTATTTAACTCTTTTAATTCTGTGAGGTTATTGTCTATTTAACTCTTTTAATTCTGTGAGGTTATTGTCTATTTAACTCTTTTAATTCTGTGAGGTTATTGTCTATTTAACTCTTTTAATTCTGTGAGGTTATTGTCTATTTAACTCTTTTAATTCTGTGAGGTTATTGTCTATTTAACTCTTTTAATTCTGTGAGGTTATTGTCTATTTAACTCTTTTAATTCTGTGAGGTTATTGTCTATTTAACTCTTTTAATTCTGTGAGGTTATTGTCTATTTAACTCTTTTAATTCTGTGAGGTTATTGTCTATTTAACTCTTTTAATTCTGTGAGGTTATTGTCTATTTAACTCTTTTAATTCTGTGAGGTTATTGTCTATTTAACTCTTTTAATTCTGTGAGGTTATTGTCTATTTAACTCTTTTAATTCTGTGAGGTTATTGTCTATTTAACTCTTTTAATTCTGTGAGGTTATTGTCTATTTAACTCTTTTAATTCTGTGAGGTTATTGTCCATTTAACCTCTTTAATTCTGTGTGATTATTGTCTATTTAACTCTTTTAATTCTGTGAGATTATTGTGTATTTAACCTCTTTAATTCTGTGAGATTATTGTCCACTTAACCTCTTAATTCTGTGAGGTTATTGTTCTAGATGAAGCTCCATTATCTCCAGCGTTCCGAAGGCATCTGGCTTCACAGAACATGGAAATCTGCGGCACACGGAGCAGGTATTCGGCCATCAGCGAGCCAGTGGAAAAACTGAGATGTTGGATGTGGATCTCAGAGATAGCGGGCTGAAGTCAGTGAGGTAATGACAGAAACCAGAAAAACATCAGTCGGCAGAGAGCACTCGGGAAAACTTGATTCTGACGGAACATTCGTGAGATTCAGAGGTGGAATTGTTCTGAATAATGACTGTGACTGAACGCTTCACCTGCTGGACGATAAAAACTATAGACAAGCATTTCATTTACAGCTTAAAACTAAAACTTGAACATTATTCTTGTTTATTCTTTCAGTCTTTCAAGATATTTCCTTCAGAAGATGCAATCTAGTTAGGGTTAGGGTTAGGTCTGCTCAGAAACACATTGTCTTAAATAAGACTGTAAATATTAAAGGATTTTAAATAATGAAAGGGTTATTAAATATTAAAGGGCTTCAAAGACACTTAATTTTCAGTAATATTAACGATCTGACTGCACTGACACTATCAGATGAGAACAAAACTTGGTCTGAATAATGACTCTATTGTCTTCAGTAGATCTGCTTTTCAGCAGAATTTGAATTTGTCTCGTATCTGATGAAGTTTGCATCATTGATTCTGTTATTTTCCTGTTTATCACTGTGAAGCTGCTTTGAAACGATCTGTATTGTATAAAGCGCTATAGAAATAAATGAATTCTGTAACACAAACTCCAAACCGCCATCAGCAGGCTGTCAGTGATCCAGTGATGGAGGTTGTTAATTGTTTGTCTCGGATGAGTGCAGTTTTCCATGTAAAAGGAAACGTGAGGAACATCTGCTTTGAGTATCTGAACATAAAAACTCCTCTTGTGTTTTTCCATATGCGGCTCCCGCTCAGACAGTAAATATGATTTCATGAGCACGAGTCTTCAGGTCGTTTTCCTTTAGTTATTTGTTCTGGAAAACAAGACAGAAATTCTGAGGAAGAACATCATTTTTTTGCAGCGCAGAACCAGGTCACTGGTCGAGCTCTTCTAGAAACACACTCGCAGTGTTAAACATCAGTTCTGGATCAAGTTCAGATGTCACTCGATCTGTTTACACTTTCTGTTCACACATTCTTCTGAACGGAGGAAACACAAGCCGTCATTACAATCCATCTGCAAACCGCTCATATAATGCATTTCACAATTTTATGAAGATTCAGTGCAGCTGATCTGACAGATCATTTTCTTACAAATAACTCCATATCTAATGCAGTTTGATGGATATTTTGATCTGAGAACAACACTTGACCATTCAGATCAGAGGACCAGAACTAACTGTATTGAAACAGAAATAAAGATGTGAAAGTAAGCCACACACACACTTGAGATGTGAGTATATACAGTAGTGTTTCTCTCAGCTCGAGGTTGAAATGGGATCGTCTCAGGAGAGACTCATAAATTCTTCTCTTGAATAAATGGAGGTTAAAGTGAAAAGCTCAACAGGAGGAAGGATCTGTACTGTCTGACGTTTATTTAAGAATATAGAGATCATACAAAGATGTGTATAGGTCAAGTGGTCAAAAAAAAGACTATAATTATCTATAAATACAATAAATATCCTCATTCAAATTTATTTGTATTGCACTTCTTACAATTCATTTCATTTTGAAGAACGCTTACAGAAAATGGAATGTTGAAATATAATGTAATACTGCAAAATGAAGCTGTTTTTTAAAAGCAAAAATCCTCACACATTTGAGAATTTTAAAAAATAGTTTATTTATTTGTGATGTTTATGGATCCATGTTTATGGATTTTCTTATAATATTCCCAAGTGGCAGCATATATACTGAAAATAGCCGAGGACCTAACACCGAACCTTGTGGCACTCCATAATTTACTAATGCCTGTCCCTGAATACCAGTGTAATTTTGTAGTCGATCTAAGAGTATTTTATGATCTATAGTGTCGAACGCAGCACTGAGATCAAGTAACACTAGTACTGAGACACAGCCTATGCTTTTCATACAGAACAAACAAGTCAAGTCAGCTTTATTTCTACAGCGCTTTATACAGTACAGATTGTATCAAAGCAGCTTCACAGTAATGAACAGGAAAATAACAGAATCAATGATGCAAACTTCATCAAATATGAAACAAATTGAATTCAGCTGTAAAGATTTTGTCTATTTAACCTCTAAATTCTAAGATTGTTGTCTATTTAACTCTTTAATTAAATATATTTACATTTACATTTACATTTATGCATTTGGCAGACGCATTTATCCAAAGCGACTTACATTGCATTATACTATACATTTGTATCTGAGTATGTGCAATCCCTGGGATCGAACCCATGACCTTGGCATTGCTAGTGCCATGCTCTAACCACTGAGCTACAGGAAAGATCAGTGGTTAAATATGAGACCAAATCAATTTTTACCTGTAAATAGTGTTGCAAAGGAGCTGACAATTTCAGGTAAATTTCCAGAAACTTTCCAAAAGCTTCTGAAAATGTCCACAAAAAACTTGGAAAGTTTCCAAAAATCCTGGAAAGTTTCTTGCAACCCTAGCTGTAAAGCAGCTCTGCAGAAATCATGTCTATATTACTGGGTTCTTGAGCAAACATCTCTGCAGGTCGCGTCTGATCATCTGGGGCTGTTCTGTGGTCGAGCGTGCAGATGCGTTCGTTTACATTCACACATGAACAGAAGTGACATGAGACATTTGCTGACATGACAAACACAACAGATCTCTGATCTCTGAGCGGATCGTTGCGTCTGCTGACGACTCTGTCCTTCTGGGTTTGTGTTTGATATTCATCCTTCACTGCGTTTCTGCTGCTTCAGATGTCTGATGTTTGACACGAGCTTCCCGTCTCCAGGGATTCACACCGCTGCGGGTGGTTTATTAGGGATCAATCATCACTAGTAATACTCATAAGTAAGTTTTTTAGAAGTTGTAAACAAAATAAAGGTTATGGGAGTATCCCAGCAGTAAAATCCCCAGAGTTAAATCAACTCTGCTCAGAGTACATATGGTCCCTCTCTAAATAGTGTTAAAATAACACTGAAGCAGAGTTAAAGTTAATGAGATAATTAAGCAATAATAAGGCTGTGACTTAAGTCACTAGTTTTTGTGTTTCTCTTTTCTTCAGTGATTCTGCTTGTTAACAGCAGGTGTTCATCACTAATGCATAATCATCACTTAATTAATTGTTTAATTATCTCATTATCTTTAACTCTGCTTCAGTGTTATTTTAACACTATTTAGAGAGGGACCATATGTACTCTGAGCAGAGCTGATTTAACTCTGGAGATTTCGCTGTGCAGGGAACATTTTGGCAAGGTTCTCTCAAAAATGTTCTTCCAGTAACTTTTGTTCAAAGTTATCTGGTGTTTTTTAAAATTGTATTTTTTGGCATTTTGCGTGAACTGAGACTCGAACTTGGGTCGCCCGAAGGCGCTATATGTCGGTGCTGCCCACTAGGCTATCGGCACCGACAGTTTTCTGGTCTTTAAGAATCTTCTCAAAACGTTAGAACAAAAAAGTTATACATTTTTCCTAAAATGTTAAATTGGATGTTCATCAAACATTTTTAAATGTCACTCCTTGTTTCAGAACGTTCAGAGAACATTTAAAAGTGACGTTTCCATAATGTTTGAAGAATGATAAAAATGAAATGTTCCCTTAACATTTTAAAAACTGGATGTTTTGAACAGAAATAATATTTTCATAACTTAATGGGAGTGTAAATCTGACACGTATTGGATTTTTGGGAGCTTTGGGGGTTTTAATTATTTTATCTTCTCCAACAATCATCATTTTGCTTCTTGTGATTGTCTTATCCGTGACGAGAACGTGATTGTGTTCCCTTAGTTTTCCGTCTGCTGTGAGTTTATTTTGTCTCTCTCAGGTTTGTCATGTGATCTGGTGAATGTATATCGCAGCAGGAGTGAGCGGCTCTATATCACGTCTCCCATCGGAAGAGCATTCCGGAAAGCTTGAAGGCACGAGAGGAACGAGCCGGACGCACGTCTGTTTCTGCACTTTCCCTGATCTGACTCGAGTCCGTGAGCATGAATGAGTTCAACACCTTCATCTATCATCTCAACTCCACTTCTCACCATACAACATCACGTCTCTCTCCCTGCAGCTCACAGTAGCAGTAAATGAACCCAGAACGGCCGTCTCACCAGATGCGTTTCCATCCAAAGTTGAGAATTTAGCTTATGCACAATAAATCAGCGTTTCCATCTTATGTGTTCAAGAGAACAAAATCATCACGTCCTGGGAAATTGGTGCAAAATATCATTACTAAAAATTTAAGTTTCTTCAATCGAGCTCTTTTCTCCTCCATCATAATTGAGTTGTTCTCAGAGCGTCAGACGAAACACAATAAACGCTGTCATGTGATCTTGTGTTCGGATGCTGGTGTTTGGGAACACAGTCGTGTGAGACGCTTCTGGAGGAATTAAACCAAAACATTCTGATGACAGACTTTGACTCAGACGTTTCAGAACCGCCAAACCAACATTTGAGAGGCTGCGATGTGATTGGTCCACTGGTTAGTCCAGTTATCCAATCACAGCTTCTGAAATGCCTGAAAACACTCAAATCATCTTAGTCATTAGATGTATTTGTAGAGTTTTTGAGCAATGTTTTCTGGAAACATTCATTTTTTGTGTTGATCATGTCTGTCAGTGACGTGGAGTGACGTGGCGCGTGTTCAAACACATTCCTGATGCTCTTCTGCTGAGCGGCGAGTGTGTGATGGACGACTTCCCTCGGCCTCACAGTTACCGTAACCTGGGTCAGATCTGCAGCTGGAGGGTGTCAGACAGATGTGGAGGAGACCCGATAATTCCTGTTCCTTCAGAGACCGCACATCTGACAGGCTGCTGGAGTGAGGGTTTGTCGTAAAGACTTGGAGCATTCCTCGTATTTCACCATGTTCCAGTAAACTCTGCTGGATGGAGCTTCATGTGTTTCCAATGATCCCATTCCTTTATTTTTAACAATGTGCTTGAGTCACCTCTGATTTATTCCACTGTTCATGTCACGAAATTTCCACTCTAGGTAAAAAAAAAAATACACGTGGAACAAAAGATATATTAATGTTTGATTTAGAGATACTCAAACACTAAAATAATTATCATATTTAAAAAAACAAAACAAAATGCATAGATGTTTGATTTAGAGATACTAAAATTAATTATCCAAAAGAAGTACATATGGATAACCAAAAATAATAATGCTTAATTTAGAGATGCTCAAATACTAAATTATCAATAATTAATTAATTATCAAAACAAATACATGTGGAATATAAAAAACATAGATGTTAGATGTTAGAGATGCTCAGATTCCAAAATTAATTATCATTAATTATCCCCCCCCAAAAAACAAGCAAACAAAAAAACAATGTTTGATTTAGTGATACTCAAATACTAAACTTAATTATCATTAATTAATGAATCATCAGCAGAATGACACAATATCATTAATCTGAATCTGATGCTGGAACGATCGCAGCTCTCAGTTTGAAGAATATTTTAACAGCAGACTTGAAAACCCAGTAAGATCCAGTTTTAAGTTTGGAGACAATCCAGATCAAGACCTAGACGTGCTTTTCAACACATTTTATTGGGCTTCTAACAGATTCTCAGTGTGAACGCTCTCTCTGTGCGTCGCGTTCATTACAGCAGATCTTTATATTGAGCTAAATTACAGGCTGTTGCTCCGACACACACTTCTGTCCACTGTGAAAGCAAACACTGCAGCCGCAGACATAAATCTGTGTGTGTGTGTGTGTGTGTTCACTGCACTTCCTGTAGTGGCTCGAGTCTTGGCATCATGCTTTGACCCATGCGCTTCTTGATGAATGATCCTTTGCTTTACTTTCCTCAGCTGGTTTCTCTGAGGTTCTGACCCATATTTGAGGAGCGTGATTCCTGAGTGTTACTGATGCTGAACTTGTGTTATTTGCCTCCAAAAAAAATGGTAAAAGCATTTAAACCTGAATTTATAAACACATTAGAAGTTATTCAATTTAAGCCAATGCACTCTTAGCAGTAAAGGTTCTCAAAATATAAAGACAGAATTGCGAAAATTTTTCTCAAAATTTATGTTGACTTTATGACTCGCAATTCTGACTTTTTTTCTCGCAATTCTGACTTTATATCACGCAATTCCGACTTTATATCTCGCAATTCTGACTTTATATCACGCAATTCCGACTTTATATCTCGCGATTCCGACTTTATATCTCGCAATTCTGACTTTATAACTCGCAATTCTGACTTTAGCAATTCTGACTTAATATCTCGCAATTCTGACTTTATATCACGCAATTCTGACTTTAGCAATTCCGACTTTAGCAATTCTGACTTTAGCAATTCTGACTTTATAACTCGCAATTCTGACCTTAGCAATTCTGACTTTAGCAATTCTGACTTTATATCTCACAATTCTGACTTTAGCAATTCTGACTTTAGCAATTCTGACTTTATATCTCGCAATTCTGACTTTAGCAATTCTGACTTTATATCTCGCAATTCTGACTTTAGCAATTCTGACTTTATATCACGCAATTCTGACTTTAGCAATTCTGACTTTAGCAATTCTGACTTTATATCACGCAATTCTGACTTTATATCTCACAATTCTGACTTTAGCAATTCGGACTTTAGCAATTCTGACTTTATATCACGCGATTCCGACTTTATATCTCGCGATTCCGACTTTAGCAATTCTGACTTTATAACTCGCAATTCTGACTTTAGCAATTCTGACTTAATATCTCGCAATTCTGACTTTATATCTCGCAATTCTGACTTTAGCAATTCTGACTTTATAATTCGCAATTCTGACTTTAGCAATTCTGACTTTATATCTCGCAATTCCGACTTTATNTAACTCGCAATTCTGACTTTAGCAATTCTGACGTTAGCAATTCTGACTTTATATCTTGCAATTCTGACTTTATATCTGAGATAAAAAGTCACAACAAGCTTTCATATAAATGAGTTCATAAACCTATCAAGATTTAATTGGTGTTACACCCTTTTCTAGTCATGTCTTTACGTTCTTCTGCCCATTTGTCTCCTTTCTTCTGATTTTTCACGTCAGATGGAGGCTGAAGGCCTGAAGATGAAGCAGCTGTTTGTTCTGGTCAGTCTGAAGTTCTCCACATCTTCATGTTGATGTACTCAATCATTTCAGACATTGTTTTGAAGTATCTTTCAAAAAATATAAAAATCTCTTAGTGATTCCAGTCTCCGTTTAATCGTACAATCCACCAATAAATATGATGTACTGATATAATGTCAATAATTCCACCATGCTGTCAAATGCTGAACTTGTTTATATACTTCTTATAGTTTATAAACAGATGAAACAGGCCAAATAATAAGAGAAACAGTATTTACAATCAAGTGGAAGATCTTCATGATGTCATGGGAAATGATCGCTTATATTTTACGAGTTTAAATATTGAGCAACGGAGAGCAGCTGCGATTTCATGGGCTGCAATATTGAAGAGACACAGACGGTGAGTGAATCAGAATGACCTTTGATCTCTGAGTGCGATGGAGACTCTCTTTACATTTATTTACAGTTAAGATAGGCCAGACATCTGAAGGAACATTTACATTGATCATCTCTTTGTTGTTTATTCATTTGTTTTATTGAATAGCTTTTGAATGATGAAAATCTTGGCATCAGAGTGAATGTGAAAGTCGTTCATAAAGTATCGAGCTGTATAAACAGTGTCGGTGACGTGAGACGCACAGATGTGCTCACAGAATACACTTCTGAATTAACTCATTTCAGTTTTCTGACTGCCCATAAATGGAGATGCAATGTGAGACGGATCAGGAACTATAAAAGCTACTGCTGTACATTTCCTCAAGTGTGATTTAATTCTTCATTCAGAAATGTTTTTCAGATCCCATGGGATAGAGCGCATTCCCTTCCTATGATCTGAATGAAGAATATGCCTCATGAAAAACCAAAATGAGCGTTCTCTGATTTCTCTACTGTGTGTGTCTTTGTTTTCACAGACGTTTGTGAATGTCTCTGCCGCCCACTGCGCTGATGCACTGGATGTGGCTGAAATCGGACATTCCAGGGATTCAGAGCTAAATCCATTATCCTTGCTATTCACCCCAAATTCAGCGTCTGTCCGGTGACCTGCTCTCTGTTCGGGATATCGCCGAAAAACCCAGAATGGACTCGGCTGTAAGAGAGCGGATGTGGGAGCTGTAGATGTTATGTGTGATTTTATCTTGACTCTGTGTGAGATTAAAAGAAAATAGATCCAACTTTATCCGACACTGATTTAAATCATTATGTGTTTATTTTCTAGCAGTTCCCTGTTTAAAGTACTTAGAGGTGGGCGACCAAAATCTTTACCACTGTAAAAGTAATTTTCTATGAAAATTTTTACCAACGTATAAGTCATTTTCCACAAACATTTTTACTATTGTGTAAGAAAATTTCTACTGAAATCTTAAACATCGTATAAATAAATTTTTTTTTAATGAAAATCTGTACCATTGTATGAGTAATTTTCTGCTAAAATCTTTAGCACCATATAAGTAATTTTCAACCACAGTGAAGAACGCCATCATACGGAAGAGGATTAGTGCCAAGCAATAATAAAAAAATAAAACCATCTCGAGATTAAAGTTGTTAATAAAAGTCGAAATAAAATGTTGAGAAAAAACTCGTTCAATTACGAGAAAAAAACTCGTAAAATTTCGAGAAAAAAGTCGAGATAAAATGTTGAGAATAAAGTCATTAAATTACGAGAAAAAAGTCGTTAAATTACGAGAACAAATTCGTTAAATTATGAGAAAAATGTCGTTAAATTTCGAGAAAAAAGTTGAGATAAAATGTTGAGAATAAACTCGTTAAATTACGAGAAAAAAACTAGTTAAATTTAGAGAAAAAAACTAGTTAAATTTCGAGAAAAAACTCATTAAATTTCGAGAAAAAAGTCGAAATAAAATGTTGAGAATAAACTCGTTAAATTACGAGAAAAAAACTCGTTAAATTTCGAGAAAAAAACTCGTTAAATTACGAGAAAAAACTCATTAAATTTCGAGAAAAAAGTCGAAATAAAATGTTGAGAATAAACTCGTTAAATTACGAGAAAAAAACTCGTTAAATTTAGAGAAAAAAGTCAAGATAAAATGTTGAGAATAAACTCGTTAAATTACGAGAAAAAAGTTGTTAAATTACGAGAACAAATTCATTAAATTATGAGAAAAATGTCGTTAAATTTCAAGAAAAAAGTCAAGATAAAATGTTGAGAATAAACTCGTTAAATTACGAGAAAAAAATCATAAAATTTCGAGAAAAAAGTCGAAATAAAATGTTGAGAATAAACTCGTTAAATTACGAGAAAAAAACTCATTAAATTTCAAGAAAAAAGTCGACATAAAATGTTGAGAATAAAGTCATTAAATTAATTCGTCGTATAAGTAATTTTCTACGAAAATATTTACTGTCGTTAAAGTTATTTTCTACGAAAATCTTTACCGTCATATAAGTAATTTTCGGTAACACTTTACTTGAAGGGGTGTGCATAAGACTGACATGACCCCTTCATAATCATGACGTGACACATGGAGATTTTATGCAAATTAGGAGTTTATGGAGGGAAAAGTCATAGTTAATAGTTTATATATGTGTTCCCTATACTGAAGTGTTACCAAAATAATGTAATGTAATGTTAACCCATAAAGCTAAGTAGTTTCTAAAGTTTGATAATTAATCTGCTATGTCATGTTTATGACAGGTTATGATGTCTTGGTAATGTCAAGTTGTCATAACTCGGACATCTCAAACAATGTCATCTTTGCATTAAAAATGACATAACTGAGCGAATGACAGTTGTCATAAACATGCATAAAATCTCCATGTGTCACGTCATGATTATGAAGGGGTCGTGTCAGTCTTATGCACACCCCTTCAATTAAAGTGTTACCTAATTTTCTACTAAAATCTATACCATCTTATTAGTCATTTTCTACATAAATCTTTACCACCATGAAAGTAATTTTCACCACAGTGAAGAACGCCATCATGTTACAGTAATTCTGCTTGAAATCAGAGTTGCTACTAACTGAAATGAAAGCCAAACTCTATATTTCTCAACATTATTATTTAACTTCTTCTGATTAAATGTGTAAAATGTTAATCTCACACCAGACTCTTTGACAACCGGCTATTTTACACTTAAAGACGACTCATTTTATCTTCATTGATGCTTTTTGAGGTTTACTCTCACAACAAAACTGACCATTATATAAATGCATACATGTTTGAATGGCGTACTAGAGCATCATACTTTTCAAACGTATCCAGACTTTTCACCTGCAACAAACTGGTCACATTTTCATTCATATTTTTTGAGGATCACTTATTCTCACTTTAAGCAAAACTAACCAATATTTAAATCTCGTAATAATTGCTCAAACGTGCGTCCGAGTCACTGGTATATGTGCAGTGTGACTTTCTGTAAAGCTGCTTTAAAAGCATCTTTATTGTGGAAAGCGCTATGCAAAAAAAAAAAAAGACTTGACTTCAGCTGCTCGACCTCATTAATCTCCATCTCTCACAGATGCTGTTGTGCATCTGACGGCTTCAATCCCCATCTCTCAGCGCTGTTTGAAATGCATCACCCAACGTGACCCTTCTTCGCTGGTTATCATATTCGTTATCCAGAAGCATTAAGCATTCTGCACTGATTTTGGAGATGTCTTTCCTGGAAGGTCAAGTGCAGTGTCGTGAGTAAGAGTATTCCCTGAAGTCATGAGTTATCACCACTCATGATGAACAGACAGAAGCATCTCACGAGGAGTCCAGACTGAAGCCCTGAGGACACGGCGAAGAGTGCGTCAAGCAAACATCAATGTAACAAGATCAGCTCTTCCCTGAAGTGACAGGTGATCCACAGCCACTGATCTGTGTTCAGTTGAACAGCTAGTAATGGAGCATGACTGAGAATTCCTGGCAAAAGCATTTTAAACTCTTAATTTCATTTGAATTCAAGTTGAAGAGCTCCAATTAATATTAAAGTCTGAAATCCAAATGAAATCTATTAATTCATGTTTCTGGTCTTATTGTGAATGATTTATTTGTGACGTTATTCTACAGGAGTAAATGTTCGTCTTCAATTCGTATGCTCTTCCTCAGTGTTTCTGTCTTGTTTTCCAGCACAAACATCTAAACATTCTTAAATCAAGATGCATTTACTGGAGAAGAAACATGACTGAAGATATTAAGACTTGATTTCTGAAAAATGCATCAAAATGAAGTTAGTTTGTGCAAATATCTGCCAATGGAGTCAGAAAAATAAACTTAATTAAAAATGGAAAATAACAATCATATAAGAAATTTTTAACCAAAATCTTTACCACCATACAAGTAATACAACTACAGTGAAGAACAAATATCTGCCAATAGTTAAATAAACTATTAAAATGGAAAATATGATTATTTTTCTGACCCCGTTAGTGGATATTTTGTCTTGTTTTAAGCATAAAGTCACTTAATTTTAATATATTTTTCAGAAAATATAGTCATTTTGCTTCTCCTGTAAATGCATCTTGATTTAAGACAAAAAAACTGAGGAAGAAAATCATTTTTTGCATGTGGAAGCTTGTAAACTTGCAATTCTGACTTTATAACTCGCAATTGCAAAAAAAGTGAAAATCGTAAGATAAAAAGTCACAATTATCTTTTTATTTTTTATTCCATGGCAGAAACAAGCTTCTGAATCAGATTGTAATAATTTGAAATAGAAGCACCTGAATAAAGTGATCAATCTCTTTATTCATCAGCCATCTGACACTTTTACCATCCGATCAATTCATCACTCAAATTGTATTAGCTTGTTTACACAAGTAAAACCGCAAACTCTTGATGTCAGAGTAAAAACAGCATGAATTGACGAGTGAATGTACTTTAACAGTCTTCATGACTGAACAGGATTGAGCGAATCAAGGAAACGAGCCAAAATATTCAGTGAACGCAGATGGACGCGTGTTTGTTTATTAGAGTATTTCTGATGCACAAAACAGATTTGATAGAAATAAGAATTTTCATTTTCATCAAAGTTTCACTCGCATGTTCGGATCAATCAGTGTTTGTCGGAGCACATCATAATTTGGGAATATTTTCCTAAGAAGAAATCAAGAGCAGCGCCATGCAAATCACAGGAACTTACATCATCCCAGATCTATAAATCTATAAATCTCTTAAATCAACAATGTTGCATTAAGTGTCAAATTAAACACATGTTGCGTTTCTCTGGGATGTGAATTCAGGAGAAGTCGGTGTTTGTCGGAGCATGACAGCGAAAGCCGATGCCACTGACTCATCGTTTATTGGGAAGTTCCAGGCCCGAGGGCAGCGGATCCCACCGTCATCCTCAGGTCCACACGCATCCAACCTGAGCCAGTGACCAATCAGGTGAGAGTTTCCCCGAACGCTGTTAAACGACTGTAAATCCAGTCTGACAGTTTGAGATTCAAATCACTGGGTAACTATGAAGACAAGTGAAAAAAGTGTGTTAAAGGTGTTTGGAGTCACATTTGCAGCGATTGAAATCTGAGTTTAGAGCCACTGAAAGATAAGTGTTAGTCTCAGTCCATTAAAGCATTAACAAGACTTTGCTCGTATCTTGATTCTTTTTTATTGGCTTTTGACAAACAGGGATTAATGACATTAAATATGTTAAGCAGTTTTAAGTCTCGTATCTTGATTTAAGAGTGTTTGCACTGGAAGAAAAGACAAATAATTTTTTGCTGTGTGTGTGTGTTTGTGCATCTTTCTTTGCTTTGATATGTTGCATCTAATGGCATTAAAACATTTTAAAGTGTGATTGAAACACTTGTTGTGGTCACTGTATATCTCAGTACACTACAGGAATCCTTCTGTCACATTCTGATGTGTTTGATCAGGAGACGCAGCACAGAGATGCTGGAACGTGTCCTGCTCGAGTGAGCGTGTCTGAGGAGATCCTGAACAGGCTCTGAGTATCTGCGTATGGACTGGAAACAGTGACATCAGGCTGGTTCTGTCGACCCTTCAGAAGGGCTTTGTGTTCCCTGTGCCGCCCACATGTGAACGTCAGCGGCCTGTGCCATCACTGATAGAGCTGCAGCATTTGATTTGATGTTTCCTGGGCGTACACACACACACACACACACACACACACACACAGTCACACACACACACACAATTGTGAATTGTGGGTCATTCCATAGGCGTAATGGTTTTTATACTGTACAAACTGTATGTTCTCTCCCCCTACACTACCCCTACCCCTAAACCTAACCATCACAGGAAACTGTGCACACTTTTACTTTCTCACAAAAACTCATTCTGTGTGATTTATAAGCCTTTTGAAAAGTGGAGACATGGGGAATGTCCTCATAAATCACCCTCTCCTTGTAATACCTATGTCATACCCATGTCATTATACACATTTGTGTCCTGATATGTCACACACACACACACACACACTCTCTTCCTAATCCTTATGATGCATTTAGTCTGTGATTATTGTGAAATAATAGATAAATGTGATTAATATGAGGACTAAACAGGAAATACCATTATGTCCAAATTCAAATTCAAATGGGCTTTAAAACTTGAAAAATTGATAAAATCCTAATGGAATTGTAATGGAATTTGTCATAACAAATGATTCAGAAATCAAACAGAATCTGCTGGATAAGAACAGAAAGACATTTATAATGTTACAAAAGATTCTATTTCAAATAAATGCTGTTCTTTAGAACTTTATATTCATCAAAGAATCCTGAAATGTGTCAGTTTCCACAAAAATATGACTGTTTTCAACACTGATAATAATCATAAATGTTTCTTGAGCAGCAAATCATCATATTAGAATGATTTCTGAAGGATCATGTGACACTGAAGACTGGAGTAATGATGCTGAAAATTCAGGAATAAATTAAACTTTACTATATATTCACACAGAAAACATCTGATTTACATTGGAATAATATTTCACTATTTTATAGTATGTCTGATCAAATACATTCAGCCTTTGTGAGCAGAAGAGACTCAAAAACATTATATTTTACAGACGCCACAGTATTGTTGAACGCTAGTGTATAATGTTATATATATGTTTGATAAAGGTGTGTGCGCGCGCAGCAGATTGAGGCTTATGGAAAGTTTGCTGTGGAATGTGCAATTTTTTCTCCTGACGTTGAATACGCGAGTCCTGCTGAACGCTGATTGGTCGAGAGCGCAGCTGAAGAATGTGTGAAATGACTTAAATAGCGTCGGAGTCTCGTGTGCGCAGAAGAGCAGAACATCTCCAACACGAACACACACATATACAGACACTGGGAGAGTTTCTTCATCATCAGAGCGTCTCTGCAGGTAAGTGTTTCATCATCTCCATCCTCGCTCTTCACATGCTGGACAGAGGTGTGATGTGTGTGTGTGTGTGTGTGTGTGTTCAGGGGGAATCATGATTCTCAGAGGACTCGTTTTGTGTCTCTTATTGTGGAGTTCCGAGAGCAGCAGACATGCAGGTGAGGACAAACTCTTTCCTCTGATTCTCTGATGTGTTTCATAGTCGTGCGCGCTCACGTCTCTCCGAATCCGCAGAAATGCTGGACGATGATACCGTGTTCGACCTGTTCGAGCTCACTCATCTGCATAAGAAGCATCACGGGGTGAGTTTGGTGAAGGGACCCGATCCGTACAGCCCCGCGTACAAGATCCTGAACCCGAACCTGATCCCCTCCGTGCCCGAGCTCTCCTTCAGGGACCTGATCTACTCCATCCAGAGCGAGAGAGGCTTCATCTTCACCGCCAACCTCAAACAAGCCAAACGCACGCGGGGCAGCCTGATCTCCGTGGAGAGGACTGACGGCACCGGGTCCGTCTTTGAGATCATATCCAATGGTAAAGCCAACACCGTGGATCTGGTGTACTGGACCGCGAGCGGACAGCATGTGGTGTCCATCGAGGACGTGAGCGTGGCGAACGGGCACTGGAGGAACATCACGGTGTTTGTGCAGGAGGATCGAGCTCAGGTTTATGTGGGCTGCGAGGAGATCAACACTCAAGAACTCGATGTTCCGATCCAGCAGATTCTGAGTCAGGAGAGCGCGGACATCGCCAGCCTGAGGATCGCCAAAGGAGCCGCCAAATCCGATCGCTTCATGGTGAGTAGAGCCTGGGTTTTGATGTATTAGAGCTGCATGATTATTGTTAAGTTATTCTATTTCCATGTAATGCGTATTTTCCTCCTCTAATGAGGAGTTTGGAAACGCGTAAAGACGCACTTAATGCGCGCAAAGCGCGGAGTGTTTTTGTTTTACAGTCTGAATGTTCCATGTAAGAGTAGCTGTTGGAAAACGTTTTTTTTTTTTCTGTGAGTCGGTTTTTGACCATTATCCCATTTTTCCAGGGAGTTCTTCAGAATGTGCGGTTTGTTTTTGGAACGACGCTGGACGCGATTTTACGCAATAGAGGATGCGAGAGCTGTAAGTCTTTATCTCAAACTCATGAATGATATCAAATTTAATTGATGAATGCTATAAAAACACACTTTTTTATTTGATTAAATATTGAAAAATGTCAAATTTAACTGTAGCTCAAATAGTAGAGCATGACACTAGTAATACCAAAGTTCAATTCCTATATAGGGAAAGCCAGAACCGATCAAATGTAACTGAATGCAATGCAAGTTAAATGCATACATGTAAATTAATTAAATAAAGATATAAATATCATCACTCAATTGTCATTACAGCAACCTTCATCACAGATGTCATGAACTTGGAGAACTCCGTGAATGGATCCAGTCCGGCCATCCGCACTGATTACACCGGACACAAGTCTAAAGGTCAGATGGTCGTCATGCGTTTGTGATGATGTGTCTGGGGTCTCGGCATGGAGTTAACGTCAGAATCCTTTTCCTCTTCAGGTCTGCAGGACATCTGTGGATTCTCCTGCGACGATCTGACCAGCATGTTTACGGAGCTCAAGGGACTCGGTGTGGTGGTGAAGCAGTTGTCGAACGAGCTCCGCCAAGTGGTGAGGATCAAATCCAGCTGTCTGTCTGATGTTCATGCATGTGTCTCTCCACCCTGTTTCTCATGTAATGCCAAACATTTGTTCCTCAGTCACTTGAGCCTTAAATGAAATGACATTTCTCTGTGCTCTTTCCTGCCATTCAGACAGCAGACAACAACTTAATAATGAACCAGATTCAAATCCACAAAGGAGTCTGTCTGCACAACGGCATTGTTTACCGAGACAAAGACGAGTGGACGGTGGACAGCTGCACGCACTGCACATGTCAGGTACAGTCTTCTCACTGTGCAACTGTGCTTTTCACTTCATTTATACTGGTTAGAACTGGTTTAGTGCAGGGAACTGGTAGACCAGATTTGTCCAAGTCCAAAAAGCCCTGGTGGAAAGTGTTGGGAGGAGGGAAACAGGTGCTGAACTCTGTCTGTTCTGTGTTTCTGTCTCTTTTTCTCTGCACACATGCATCTAAATGGCCCAGATTCAGGAATGTTTTAATTGGTGAGTGATACCCGCTGACTCTGGTTTCCGGTGAAACCAGCGAGTGTGTGTTTGTGTTAGTGTGTGTGTGGTTGTGGCCGCTGACTCAGTCTGTATTCTCCACCCTCCACCCTCATGTTGGCCACATTAAAACACTTTGTTAGTCCGGTCAGATGTATTCCCCTGCTGCCCGCTCAGAGTTTATATCACCACAAGATTTTCCTGGCCAAGCCAGGGGTCACTTTTTATTGGCAAACCGAAAGCCAGCAGAGAGGCGTTTATTTCTCATCCATTATGTGCAGCTGTCAGGATCATTCCATTAAACTTGCTTCAAATATTATATTTCACAGAACTCCGCCACTGTGTGTCGTGAAATCTCCTGCCCTCTCATGCCCTGTGCCAACGCCACTGTCCCAGATGGTGAATGCTGCCCGCGCTGCGGAACACGTGAGTCCAGCTGTTGTTAAATTTCAGCATTCGTTATTCATTATGTAGGTCATCTTTCCTCTGAACTCATTTGGTGTCCCTGTTTAAATATGTTCTCTGATTCTCTTCCTCAAGCGAGTGATGCGGGTGTAGAAGACGGCTGGTCGCCCTGGTCCGAATGGACACACTGTTCGGTGACCTGTGGAAGAGGCATTCAGCAGCGCGGACGCTCGTGTGACCGGATCAACAGCAACTGCGATGGCACGTCCGTCCAGACGAGAGAATGTTACACGCAAGAATGCGACAAACGCTGTGAGTTTAACAACACCAGTCATATTCAGATCAACATGCATGTAAAGCCTCCCATGCCAGAGTCACCGGTTCGAATCCCGCTGGGAGTGGGTCGAGTAGGACAGGTTACATGGTGCCGTGACCCGGATGTGAGTGAAGTTTATGGGGGGGGAGTGTAACGTAGGCCAGTAAGGACTGAGAGTGTAAAACCTCACTCCCTTGGCCTCAAGAGGCATATTAGAGATCCCATGTCGGAGTCACCAGTTCAAATCCCGCTCAGAGTGGGTTAAGTAGGACCGGTTACATGCACATGTTTAACGCTTATTTCTGTTTTCATGCAGTCAAGCAGGATGGGGGCTGGAGCCACTGGTCGCCCTGGTCTTCCTGCTCAGTGACGTGTGGCGAGGGCGTCATCACTCGCATCCGGCTGTGCAACTCCCCAACGCCTCAGATGGGTGGCAAAGACTGCGAGGGAGATGGTCGCCAGACTGAGCCATGCCGGAAGGCCCCGTGCCCAGGTGAGTGTTTTCCATATAACTGTTGGAGTGTTTGCAGCATTTAACCTGAAAACCCAATTGACACTGCATTTCTTTCTGTGTCTCAGTGAATGGAGGTTGGGGACCCTGGTCACCATGGGACTCTTGCTCCGTCACGTGCGGTGGAGGACTGCAGCGCAGACATCGTTTGTGTAACAGCCCGGCTCCCAAATACGGTGGAAAAGAATGTCTGGGTGACTCCAAAGGAAGCCGTTTGTGCAACGCCCAGTTGTGTCCCGTTGGTGAGACATGAAACGCTTCATTGTTAAGGATCAAGCTTAAGATTCTTGTTAAACAAAAATAACACAGTTCTATTCTATCATGAACAGATGGTTGTCTCTCTAACCCGTGCTTCGCTGGCACCAAATGCACCAGCTTCCCCGATGGCTCCTGGACGTGCGGAGAGTGTCCGGTTGGATACACTGGGGATGGAGTCCAATGTCAAGACATTGATGAGGTGAGAGTGTCATGCTAATGAGATGGACACTCCTAATGGAGATACTGGTGTTTCTAAATATACTTAATTTTGGTATCTGCAGTGCAAAGAAGTTCCTGATGCCTGTTTTGTGCTCAATGGAGTCCATCAGTGTGAGAACACAGAACCGGGCTACAACTGCCTGCCCTGCCCACCGCGCTACTCTGGACAGCAGCCCTTTGGCAGAGGAATGGAGCAGGCCATTGCCAGTAAACAGGTTAGAGCAGTTTACAACAATGTCAACAATGGGGAGGGCCAGTTCTTTCTCCTTTCATGAAGTGCTAACCTCCATAAACTTGACTTTCTCACAGGTCTGCACACCAAGAAACCCATGTGAGGACGGCAGCCATGACTGCAATAAGAATGCCAACTGCATCTACCTAGGAGTCTTCTCCGACATTATGTTCCGCTGCGAATGTAAACCAGGCTATGCTGGGAACGGTTACATCTGTGGAGAGGACCCAGACCTGGATGGCTGGCCAAACACGAACCTCCACTGTGTGGAAAACGCCACCTACCACTGCAAGAAGGTATGTGACTATTTCTTTACCATATCCCGTTATACAATGAGGTTGCAAAATCTTCATCAAAATGTGTTGTATTTTAGGACAACTGTCCTGACCTTCCCAACTCTGGGCAAGAAGACTATGACAAAGATGGAACTGGAGATGCTTGTGACAGTGATGATGACAATGATGGGATCCCTGATGAGGGGGTAAGTCGTAAACACATTCCTCTTCTGCAGAAGCATTTAGAGATAGCATGCTGCTGACTAGAAAAGAAAGAACAGAGTGAACAAAAGAGAGAGAGAAACGTTGCCAGTAGCTGTATCCCTTGGTTTAACATCCATAATTCAAATCATACACTGGGAAAAAATGTGACTGGGCAAACAAACAGTCAGAGTCTTGCAGCCAAAAGCTGAATTTCTGCACAGCTGTGTCCCAAATGGCCACGTCCATGGCATATAACTTAAGACATTAATTTTGTTTAGTGCTTTGCTATGCTGTGCTAATGTATTTATAAATTTTGGTCGGTGAGGTAGAGAACAGCTCCAGATGTTTTTCTATCTTTCTGTTTTCATCACTGACTTGGCTGGATCTTCTTGTTTTGAACCAGGACAATTGCCCGTTCATCTTCAACCCAAGACAGTACGACCACGACCGCGATCAAGTTGGCGACCGATGCGATAACTGCCCGTACGACAGTAATCCAGAACAGACCGACACCGACAACAATGGCGAGGGTGATGCGTGTGCCATAGACATCGATGGTGACGGTGAGTTACACGTCATGAATCTTTCGTCCTTGTATTCTGGGAAGGACAAAGAAACCATTGTAAGGAATCATTGGCGTGACACTGGAATTGATTTGTCCAGGCATTCTGAATGAGAAGGACAACTGTCCATATGTGTACAACACTGACCAGAGAGACACTGACTGGGACGGAGTTGGTGACCACTGTGACAACTGCCCGCTGGAGCACAACCCTGACCAGGTGAGCTGCCTCTGCTTGCTTTTTAAGACACGAGTGTGCAACCATGAGCAGCAGATGATGAAGACTTTGCATTAATCGATGTTATGTCACAGATTGACTCAGACTCTGACAACATTGGAGACAAGTGTGACAGCAACCAAGACATCGATGAGGATGGACATCAGAACAACCTTGACAACTGCCCCTACATCCCCAACGCCAACCAGGTCGACCACGACAAGGACGGCAAAGGAGATGCCTGCGATCATGACGATGACAATGATGGCGTACCTGACGACAAAGACAACTGCCGACTCGCCTTCAACCCAGATCAACTGGATTCGGATGGTGAGTCAACCACGCTGGTGCTGATTTCAGTTCATTTTTGGTATGATTCAATTTGTGCAAGAATAAACTTCCACATGCTGAATTTTCATCTCTTTTCTCCTGTCTAGGTGACGGCCGAGGTGACGTTTGCAAATACGACTTTGACCAAGATAACGTGCTGGATATTAATGATGTCTGCCCGGAGAACTTTGCCATCAGTGAAACAGATTTCCGCAGGTTCCAGATGGTTCCCCTCGATCCCACAGGAACTTCCCAAATCGACCCCAACTGGGTCGTCCGTCACCAGGGCAAAGAACTTCTGCAGACCGTCAACTGTGATCCTGGCATTGCCGTTGGTAAGTGTTTGAGAGACACTGGCTTGTGATGAACATGTTAATCTACATCCAAGCGTTAATGTTCTTCTTGTTGTTCCTCAGGTTATGATGAATTCAATGCAGTGGACTTTAGCGGCACGTTCTTCATCAACACAGACCGTGATGACGATTATGCCGGCTTTGTGTTTGGCTACCAGTCCAGCTCACGTTTCTATGTGGTGATGTGGAAACAGATCACACAGACCTACTGGTCTCATACGCCCACCAAAGCCCAGGGTTACTCTGGACTGTCCATTAAAGTAGTGAACTCCACTACAGGACCGGGCGAACATCTCAGGAACGCTTTGTGGCACACTGGAGACACCGAAGGACAAGTACGTATCATTCTCAAGCTGTCATGGAATATTCAAGTGATTTTGGATTTTGAAATGTCCCGCTCATCTTATTTTGGACCTTTTGCAGGTGCGTACCCTTTGGCACGACCCCAAGAACATTGGCTGGAAGGATTACACTGCCTACAGATGGCACCTGATCCACAGACCCAAAACCGGACACATCAGGTAAGTGTGGATGGTCAACTTAGATCAAGATTTGTCTTAGTTACTAACCAACAGCTAAAGCAGCTTTAATCACTCTTCTTCTTTTGGTTCTTTTCAGAGTTATCATGTATGAGGGCAAGAAAGTCATGGCAGATTCAGGAAGCATCATTGACAAGACATATGCTGGAGGAAGACTTGGCCTCTTTGTCTTCTCTCAAGAGATGGTTTACTTCTCAGACCTCAAATACGAATGCCGAGGTAACTCATTTGGATGGTTTTAAAGAATTTTGCTCTCATATTGTTCTGGGAAAGCTCATGAGTGTTTTTTTTTTTTACTCTCTTGCAGATGTATAACAGTTTTACCAAAGGACGTGCCATCTATCTGTTCTTTTCTGTCGGTTTAAATGTGTTGTGTGTTATAAAACTCTCTTCTGTGGTGGGATCAAGGATCCAAACGTGGAGGCCAAAAACGATCAATCCAAATGACTACCACAGGACAAGGTTGAGCATGGTGGTCCATCAACACTTTCATCTCATCGATCTCCTTGAATCTCAATGGGAGTCTTAATCAGTTTCTAGTTTCTTAACATTTGGTGGGTAAAGGGAAGCACCTCAGATCTGCTGTGGACTATGATCATGACATAATGGAGTCGCTTATGAACTGAAGTAAAAGCTTCTCCTCGATTCTGGTGGGTTTGAGATCCCACAGGAGGCACTGTTGAGGGATGACGCACAGGACGGACGGACTTTGTGAAAGCATGTTCTTCTGCATGGACGTTTGTCATTGAGACATCCAGATCTTCAGGTCTCAATGATTCAGGCTTGTTTTTCCACAATTTATCCATTAACCCCTTCTGCTTTTGATCAGATTCAATCATTGATGTTGACAACCAAAGCGTCTTAATTTCACTGTTTATAGAGTGGAGTCTTTCTCAGGGCTAGAAGGACCTTTGTGACTCGCCGCTCAAAGAGGAAGTTCACGTCTTAGATTAATGTCCCAATGAGCTTCAGAGTTTTTGTGGTTCTAAACAAGCATAAATGAAAGAGGAAGTGGAGAGATTATAGAGGCATAACAAGCGCACTTGTTTGATTTATTTATTGTGTTGAGAGGAGATGGATAACATGAGAATCATCTCAGTGCCACTTATTACTGAAACAAACAAAGAGAACAACTGGAGCTTTGAGAGCGTTTCCTTCAGGCCAAGAGGAACCGACTGAACAAAATATGATGTAAACATACAAATATTACCTCACTGTTGTATAATTGAACTCAACAAAAATTACAAATGATATTAATGCCATTTATAAGTTTGTTTTAGAGCTACTGTATGTAGTAAAACATTCCTTCTGTAAATAATACATTTTTTGGATGAGATGCCCCAGTAGAACATGAATGGAAAGTTGTTAATATAAATAGTTTGTGCCAAATTAATGATGTTTTTTTGTTGTTTTTTTTAAAGTAAGTTATTGGTAAAGTTTTTTTTTCTATTTTAATGTAGATATATGCTATTTAAATAATTTATAATGAACTGTAACCTGACATTGGAAGTATTTGTATAAACTGTTTGCACACTGATGAGGATTTTCTTTGTTTTCTATGTTTAAGGATGCTTCAATGTCAGTATTGTTACCAGTTTAATAATTCTTATCAATCATTTTGTAATGATCACATGAACAATAAATAATTTTGAGTAAAAATGACAGTGAAATGCTTTTCTCTTAGTAGCTCAGTAAAATCTCACAAGCCATTCGCGGTCACTTTAAACACCAGAATCGGATGAAATTACATCTTCCCTTGACAGATGACATGCTCAGCTTAAATATACAGTGAGAAGGCCTTATTTATTTATTTTTTTTAATGCACACTATAAAGTTTACACTATAAATCTCAATGGTCACCAAGAAATCCAGTCCATTTTAATTCTACTGTCTTCGGCTGTGGTTTATGGTTAAAATGACTCATGGTTACTGCTACAATAAAAGCTAATTTGGTCAAGACTATTCTCATTTTCTCAATCTTTCACATGAAATCCTGGGTTCATTTATCAGCAAACACACGGCTCACCTTCAAGGTCAGGAATGCTGGGAATGTCGGAGTCGCTGTAACATGTCCATATGAACATGACACCACATTCACCAACCACTGCCAATGTGCAAATGGACCAAACTACATCCATCACACACTCAATCTCAAATCTATGAAATGTAAATGTTGAAAAATTGTGAAATATTATTGCAGCTTAAATCAGCTGTTTTCTATGTGAATATATAGTAAAGTGTAATTTATTCCAAAGCTGAATTTTCAGCATCATTACTCCAGTCTTCAGTGTCACATAAATAAAGTTTAGAAATCATTCTAATATGATGATTTGCTGCTCAAACTGTTGAAAACATTTATTTTTGTGGATACATTTGTTTCAGGATTCAAAGTTTGAAGAGCAGCGTATATTTGAAATAGAAATCTTGTCATTTTTGATCAATTTACTGCATCCTTGCTGAATAAAAATATGAGTTTCTTTCATTTTTAACACTAGTGTATGTCCTTCTGAGATGTTAATGAGCCATAATTCAAGGTTATCTCAGGTTCACAACAAACCCATTCGTGAAGAAAGAAAAGGGGAACAAGGTCAGACTGTTCAGATGGATTTGATCCATATATTTTTGTGGGGTTAATCAAAAGCTCATGACATGAATAAAAAGACATATTGGTTTGATTTTTGAAAAGGAACATTTTATTTTGTTCTCTTACGTTTTAGTTTAGCTGTTCTTCAGTCTGATTGTGATTCTGACGCTGGCAAACAGATCAGAGACACAATGACAAACACAATTTCATGTCCTTATTGTGCAATTATATAAGCATGATTATGAAGCAGTGCAAAACATAAAACAGAAGAACATTCTTTTTCATATTTCATGCCTGTTCAGTTCCCTCGCTTTGTCGTAAGAGCTCCGTCAGATCCGAGCTGGAGAGACACGGAGACGCGACCAGAGCCGAGACCATCCCGAGAGATGTTTCTGATGAAGAACCTGCAGGAGATCGCATGATTTCATCCTCACAATCCAGCAGCAGATTCCTCAGCTGATCGTCAGACAAATGAAGCGACTGTCGAGAGAAGAACGGCACTCAATCAGATCGGGAACTGGAAGATATATTCACAACAACACAAAAATACACCACAGAAGAGATCGCTTGGCCCAAAGTTAAAAGAGCCAATGGCTTCTTCACATTAAGAAAAAATGGTTCTTGAAAGGTTCTTTGGGGAACCAAAAACGGTTCTTTTATATTTTTAAGAGTGTAACAATATCGATGAGTAAATGACGAGTTCACGACATTAGACACCAGACGAGCGTGACAAGACAGACTGTAGATCAATGATAAAGTGTTTTGACCCACAGAAGACCTTCACAAAGCCGAACAGACAGATGTGCGATCATGCCTTCAGCCGGACGCTGTTTGAACGCGTTTACGGCTGTGAGCGTCTGGCCTGCAAACGCCTGCGGCTCAACGACGGCTGAACGAGACTCACAGATGCTTGTGAAATACTAGTGAACAGTGTGAAGGCCTCAGCTCCTTTCACACGCTCCATTAAAAACCTTCTCTAATGTATTCTCATAGACAACAATGAGCCCAAAAGGATGTTCTTCAGTTCATGAATCAATACTTCACTCGTGACCGATTCACGACTCACAACACAGAGAATCACATGCAGTTTGGCTCTGGTTCATTCATTATCATAATTTCTGATCTTCACACACAATATTAAACTAGTGAAATAGTGTGTTTAGATCAGGTTACATGGTTAGCCATGCAGGTTTGACACCATGGTCCGTTTTTAGATTAGTGTGTGTGACGGGACTAATTCACCTGAAGCGTGATTCATGAAACTGATGGTTGTTTCTGGAGGAAACCGGACACTGTTAGTTTCTCATCCAGAGACACTTAAAGGGATCACTGAAAGTCAATGTTGTTTGGTTCTTAACATCCTTCAAAATATCTTTTTTTTTTCCCCAGAAGATAAAAGTCATTGAAGGACATGAGAGCGAGTAGATGACAGAATGATCTGATGGTCTCTCCTCCCTCTCACATGAAGGTTTCAGCAGTATAATAATCTCTCTTTCCTCCAGAGATCATTGAGATCATTTCTCAAACATCATCTTTGATCTATATCACATTTCTGAGCTTGAGCACAAAAACATTGCTCATGTGAAGCTCAAAGCAGTCATCATCATTGTGAAGTTGAGACAAAATACAGTGAAATACTGCACTTCTCCTGATCATTAATCAGTCATTTACATCAAACAGTCTCTGCAAAGCTTTTAACGTCTCGTGCCTCTTCAAACTGTTGACAGAAACTCAGCGCTTCAGACTAAACATCTGAGATAGAAGAAAAACCCTGCTTTACAAACTCTTCAACACTGACACTGAGAGAGAGAGAGAGAGAGAGAGAGAGAGAGAGAGAGAGAAAGAAAGAAATGAAGAAAGAAAAAGAAATAAGGAAGGAAAGAAAGATAGAAAAGAAAGCTATAGATATGAGAATTTCTTGAAATGTATTAGTAGTGAACACACGATTCGTTCCTCATGAGTCTGAATGAGTCGTATGAACTCAGACTGAAGCATCTGAGTCATATGGACTCATAAACTGAGTCGTCTGAGTCTGATTAATTGTATGAACTCATAGACTGAGTCGTCTGAGTCCGAATGAGTCATACGAACTCATGAACTGAGTCGTCTGAGGCTGAATGAGTCCTATGAGCTCATGAACAGAGTCGTCTGAGTCTGAATGAGTCATATGAGCTCATGAACAGAGTCGTCTGAGTCTGAATGAGTCATATGAAGTCAAAAACTGAGTCATCTGAGTCTGAATGAGTCCTATGAACTCACAAACTGAGTCATCTGAGTCTAAATGAGTCCTATGAACTCATGAACAGAGTCGTCTGAGTCTGAATGAGTCATATGAACTCATAAACGGAGTCGTCTGAGGCTGAATGAGTCATATGAACTCATAAACGGAGTCGTCTGAGTCTGAATGAGTCATATGAGCTCATGAACAGAGTCGTCTGAGTCTGAATGAGTCATATAAAGTCATAAACTATGTAGTCTGAGTATGAATGAGTCATATGAAGTCAAAAACTGAGTCGTCGGAGTCCGAATGAGTCATATGAACTCACAAACTGAGTCGTCTGAGGCTGAATGAGTCCTATGAGCTCATGAACAGAGTCGTCTGAGTCTGAATGAGTCATATGAAGTCATAAACTGCGTCGTCTGAGTCTGAATGAGTCCTATGAGCTCATGAACAGAGTCGTCTGAGTCTGAATGAGTCATATGAAGTCATAAACTGCGTCGTCTGAGTCTGAATGAGTCATATGAACTCATGAACTGAGTCATCTGAGTCTGAATGAGTCATACGAAGTCATAAACTGAGTAGTCTGAGTCTGAATGAGTCCTATGAGCTCATGAACAGAGTCGTCTGAGTCTGAAAGAGTCATATGAAGTCAAACTGAGTAGTCTGAGTCTGAATGAGTCATATGAACTCATTAACTGAGTCATCTGAGTCTGAATGAGTCATATGAACTCATTAACTGAGTCGTCTGAGTCTGAATGAGTCATATGAAGTCATAAACTGCGTCGTCTGAGTGTGAATGAGTCATATGAACTCATTAACTGAGTCATCTGAGTCTGAATGAGTCATATGAACTCATTAACTGAGTCATCTGAGTCTGAATGAGTCATATGAACTCATAAACTGAGTCGTCTGAGTCTGAATGAGTCATATGAACTCATGAACAGAGTCGTCTGAGTCCGAATGAGTCATATGAACTCATAAACTGACTCGTCTGAGTCTGAATTCTGAACTCACGCTGTTCTGCTGAGTCTCCTCCAGAAGCTGCAGCTCCTGCTGTATTTCACGCAGTCGGCTCTCCTCTTCTCGTCTCTGTCTCATGTCCCACAGGACTCGGTCTCCGGTGTTCTCCTCCAGACTCCCCTACAGCACAGTCACAAGATCTCATTTCTAGAGTAACATAGAATACATTTGAAACCTGAAAATACCAATGTTTCAGATGCGTAGGACATTTGAGGAAAAGCAGTTTGAAATACAAGTGAAGTTTGGGGTTGTTTTGATTACAGCGTCTCACACTGCAGGACAGCGACAGTCATCCAGTTGCTTATTTATTAAAATGCATAACTGATATTTAGATCATTTCCTGTCCGGCTCCTGTAATAACGACCTGCAGACGCTGACGTCTCTTTGATTGACGTATTTCTTTATCTTCTCAAGCTCTCACACTGAGTGTGCCGCGTCTGTTCTCTGTGATTCAGTGAAATGCACTGGTAGGTAAACCGAAAGTGCTCATGGGATCGAAAAGAAAAAGATGGATTCACGACCGACTGACCGCGGCTCATTCTCACACGCGTGTTTTCATGAAGCCTCCATTTACCAGCCCTCACAACCACTAAATACACGTTCGTTTTTGAAATGAAGGGGGTATCCAGTACTCTCACATGACATCTTGAGGAAAAACACTTATTTAGAATAGAACTGGAGTAAGCTGAAGCACTAAAATTACTTTAAAATTATTTAAAGACATATAAAGGAGAAAAATTAACTACAATTAATCTGAAAACTAAAAGCCACCTCAAAATTTTAACAAATGCCATAAAAGCATGTAAACAATACTAAAATAAAGCAGATCTGTAAAAGAAGCTGCTGCACTGAAGACTGTAACGTTCAGCCTGGAAACTGGCGGCTCTCTAATGAAAACAGAGACCGAATGAGTCACAGAGTCTGAAGGAGCTCTGGACGTTCGGTCGATGCCACGTGGAAGCAGGAACGGAGCCAGAGTTTCCCTGAGCACGAGAACTACTGCAGCTCCAACACGGATCAGACCTGGACTAACACACCAGAGCGGATTATTGGACACACGCTATTAAAGAGACTCAAACCTGCAGATGAATCAAAGTTACATGATATGACACAATAGATCACAACAACATCCTGGAGAAAAGCACTGGCAGAACAAAACTCCGATGGTCAAGAGCAGAGCCAAATATGACTCCAGTCCTGTTCTAGTAAACGCTCCATCGTCTCTGACCCACATTCACAGCTGCTATCAATCTCTGATGGGAACGCTGCTGCTTTCATTGATTAGACACGGTCTGCTGAGAGTCACGACCCATCACACTGCTATTCAGATTTAGTACTTTTGTCTTGCTTTTCAGTACAAATATCTAAAACATTCTTAAATCAAGATACAAGCAAAATGACTGAAAATATAACGTCTTAAAAATGCATCAAAGTGAAGCGAGTTCGTGCTTAAAACAAGAACAAATATCTGCCAATGGGGTCAAAAAAATCAGCTTAATTGAAAGGGAAAACTAGATTATTTTTCTGACCCCATTTCATGAGACAAACTCTTGGATTAAATACTTCACGGACTTAGGTCATATTTTTCTACCCAAAAGCATTTCTAATCATGTTCTTAGCAAGAACGGACCAGCGCAAGGGCAAGATGCTTCAGATGAATCTGGATAAAAATCGCCAGTTAATCAATCACAGTATTGAAATGTTGTACAAATATGCAAATGAGGCATTCTCTAATTAAATATGTACTAGTTTGCATGAATCTCAAGAAACTTGAACATTGAATAAAGACAGGTTAAAAAGTCTTGATTGATTTTGTTGATATATTAAATGTTTTTACAGAGGAGAAGTTTGGATATCTCTTCTTATCACAACTCATTTTGAGAAAATGGCCTTCAAAGATGTCTATTTTTATCATTTATTGGCTAAAAACTCAACCAAAAGACACTAAATAAAAGGTTAGTTTTAGACAAAATGAAGTGAGTTTAAGCTTAAAACGAGAACAAATATGTGTCAATGGGTATGAAAAATAATCTTTTAAATATTAAAAAAAGAATCAAAATAAATAAACAGAGATAACTGAAGTTCAATTTGAATAAATAGATTAGAAATAAATAAATAAAAAGTAATAATAAAAAATAAATAAAATCTTTATTTTATTTAATCTTTATTTTTATGTATTGTTTTTATTTATTTTAATCTATTTTATAAATAAATAATGCATATAAAAGTACAGTTCTATGAGTAGAAAAATAAGCATAAACTCATTTCATTTTGATATTTTTTTTGCTTCTCCAGTAAATGTATCTTGATTTAAGAATGTTTAGATATTTGTGCTGGAAAACAAGACAGAAACACTGAGGAAGAACATCATTTTTTGCAGTGAATACAAACACAAGCTTCTTTAGAGTGTTTTCCTTCTGTCTGTGCTGCAAAAGTGAAAGGAAAGTTCATTGAGAAGCAGAACAGAGGAGAACGCGTGCGACTGAATCAGGATCAGCAGCAGATGAAAACTGAAGCCTCTCTCCTCAAACCTCACGTTCACCTCTAAATATTCATGAAGTCACTGAACGCTGGAGCCAGGACGAGCGTCAACGGGAAAGAGTTTCAAATGACTCCCTGGACGAATAAGACGAGAAACGAAGCTCAATATTTCATTATTTACGACACTTCTTCAGTCTTGGCCTGATGAAGAATTGAGCTACTGTTACAGACGCTGTTTCATGAGCGCATTCACACCACACGCCAACATCTCACTGACTCATTTCAGATGCTCAAATCATTTGTTTATTTTAAATATTGGTCTATTATGATTCAGATCAAATTGCTGTTTGTTACTGGATTATTCTTGTGTTAAACTGCTCAACAAAAAAGATCTACTGAATGCAAAAAGCTGTAATGAGACTGACATGACAGGTAAAGAGGACCTCTGTGAAAGCAGGCCTGCTACAGATCAGTACCCGAGACGGACAGTGCTCAGAACAGCGGCTCCGCACAGACAGGAAGTCCTGCACAGGAAGCAGCAGCTGCAGTCTGGAGTCGATGTGAAGGAGACTGTGGAGTTCAGAAGGTTCAGGACTGAAACCTTCACCGGCCGATAGAGACGAGGAGACCGCCTGAAAACCAGAAGAGCCGCGTTAAAGAAATAGCTTACCTGACACTGAAAACGAACACAAAATGATCTGCAAAATTTTACTGGATTTTTTTCCCAGCACAAACATCTAAAGATTCTTAAAACCTTTGTGTGTCCTTAAGGATATTTTTGTCTTTTTCAGTTTTGCTTTTTTGATAATTTTGTTTGTGTTAATGCCAACTGCATACATTTTGGTACAAGTGTGTATTTTAATTTGAATTGTAATATTTCACCCTCATTTCCTTTAATAAATCTATTTTACACTAGTAACACAAAATAGTTCCTCTCAGGACCTTAAGGACAAAAATGTCCCCATTGAAACCCACTAAAACAGCAATTTTTAATCCCAGGGCCATTTAACTATAAAATGATACTGTGTTTGTTAATAGGATTTCGTTCTGTTGAATAGGGTTCAAAATTAAATTTTTTACCATTTTTTACCAAATGGTGGCATTTTCTCAGGTTTGGCCTTGGAGTTTTGCTGGTATCTAATGTGGTTAATTTGGTACTGCGCCCAAACAAAATCTTACTGAAAGCTCATTTTTTAAGATATCAACCTCAAATTTGGAACACAACTTAATTAGAATTTTAGCTTTGATTTTTTAGCAAGTTTTGCATTCAACATGTTTTATAAAATATATATTTTATGTAAAATGTGTTCAAAATCATTTTCATAAACTGAAACCTCTGTAACTTTTCACTTTTTTAAAACTTTTAAAAATCTTTTTTTACTTCAACAATAATCTTTAAATAAGACCCAACTTAAGTCTGTACTCTCACGCTTCAAAAGTTTTGAAATTTTCCAAGTTTTTAGATACAGACATTTTGTCCTCTAAGGACCTTAATTGATGCACAAGTATTAAATCTTGTTTTCTGAAAAAAATAAAATAAAAAAGTGAGTTTATGCCTAAAACAAAAACCAAATATCAGCCAGTGGGCTCAGCAAAATAATCTTAATTCGAAATAAAAACAAGTAGAAATTCTTTATATTGTTTATCAAACTGCAGT
Organism: Anabarilius grahami; assembly: GCA_003731715.1. Classification (NCBI taxonomy): domain Eukaryota; kingdom Metazoa; phylum Chordata; class Actinopteri; order Cypriniformes; family Xenocyprididae; genus Anabarilius; species Anabarilius grahami. The sequence continues at coordinate 346,603 of RJVU01018862.1, read as the reverse complement.
TCAAAAGTTGCTGTTACCAATACAGCCTTTCTCAAAACCATTTATTATCCGTCACAGATTTCTTGCTCTTTTTCAGAAGCGCTCACATGAAAATAAAGCCCAGCGGTTTTCCTGCACCTGGTATTTGCTTTTGGACGTCACACAATCTTTTGATTGCTGCTCTCGTCGCTCGTCCAATGATCCCTTTAAAGCCAAATATCTAAGTCTTGACTAATATCCTTCTGTTTCCCAATGAGCAAATCTCCCATCAGGCCGAGCGAGCGGCGAGCGCTGAGGTCAGAGGTACGGCGAGGCTGAGGTAAGCTTTGTCTCGCTGCCCGCATGCAGTAAAGACTGAAGGGTTATTAAAAATCTCAATATAATGACAGTGATCTCATACGGGCGTCAGATTACAACACCAACAGACGAATGCCCACCGACCGCATGATGCAGGGAATAATCTTGATTTTTACAGGATTAAAGCTTGATTCACATGTCCAGGAGGGATAGCAGTGATCGCAGGACAGTCAAAGAAACGTTTGAACGTCTGTATTGAATGAAGTCACAAGACTTTTCCGCTGATCCTCCATGTTTACGACCAAAATAAAACATGAACAAAGACACCAAGGAAAAGTGCTGATTATTGGAGGTCGCAGAAAGTTTTTACAGAAGTCACATGACTGAAACAGATCATTAAATGGTTGAATATATGCAAAGAAGATGAAACCAATGATGATGATTGGCAAAATCAATGGAAGGTTTTCAAACTTAAAAGTCGTTTTTTTTTTAAAAGTCGTCATGAAAGGAAAGTTGCACTCCCTATTGTGTCGTATATCTGAGTGAAACGCTTCTCAAACAAGAACAAATGTAGGGCGGGGCTTGATTTGGTCTGTGGGGAATTGATTGGATGGTTGTGGTTTGTCATGTGAGTGACAGGTTGCCCCGCCCTCGTCATCAGAGAAGAGATGCTGCAAGAGGGAGGAGAAGACATTCTGATTCAAGATTACGAGACACACGATATTAGCTGCTTATTTCCATTCGCTCATTCCAGAACTGCAGCAAGGTAACGCCTGACAAAAGCCTCTTTGTTCAGCCATCAGAATCCATTCACGCAGTTCTGCCTCCTCTGGCACGGAGGACGGTGTTTCAGGGCAGGAACAGGAAGGATCAGTCAAGCTCCAGCTTCAACTGCACATTTGTGGGCTAAACGTGCACATTATGAGAGTCGAGTCTCTCTTACAGAGGAATGCGAGCAGCGGCGACTGCCTTCCAGCTGTGTCGGGAACAAATATAGAAGCATAATGGGTTTCTAGAGACGTTTCTGTGCATTTACGTTATATAAGACGTGTACATTGTGTGAATTGTTGTGTAAAGTTTATTCTGTCTAATGAAGTGTATTGATTGCAACATAACTGGTTTGTGCTGTGTAAACTGTGTATCTTGTTGATCATTTCCAGTAATGATTGTATACGGTTGTATGTCAGGCTGTTGATATACACCAATCAGTGTTTAGCTAGAAAAACAATCACCCAGCTCTGAACAAATAAGCCAAGAAAAGCAGAAACATAAGAAGAACCAAACTACAGCAATTAATAGGTGAGACTCCAAGAGAAGGTATCTGATATCATACTTTAAAGTCCCCATGAAATCTTGTTTTTTTAATGGAATATTGCAGTATGATTTATCGGTGCACATCATTATTGTGTTAAATTCATGTTCCTCATAATCAGAATATCTTCTCCTCCCTCTTGCAGCATCTCTTCTCTTCTCTGATGATGAGGGCGGGGCAACCTGTCACTCACATGAGATCCACCAATAGCAAACCAGAACCATCCAATCAATTCCCCACGGACAAAATCAAGCCCCGCCCTACATTTGTTCTTGTTTGAGAAGCGTTTCACTCAGATATCCGGCACAATAGAGAGCATAACTTCCCTTTCATGACGACTTTTACAACTGACCAACATTATCAAAGAGAAGCTTTAGCTCTTATAACAGTGGAGGATCTGTGTGTTTGGAGATATTTAAACTGAAATCATCAGAAATTATCCTAAAATACAGTAAAACATTGTTCAGAGAGGATCTTTCCATAATCAGGCGAGAACATAACTTGAGCTGAACTGATCTGAATAATGACACTATTGTCTCCAGTAGAGTTGCTTTACGGCTTAAAGGATTACTTCACTTATGAATTAAAATGTCCTAATAATTTACTCTCCTCCATGTCATCCAAGATGATCATGTCTTTCTTTCTTCAGTGGAAAAGAAATGAAGGTTTTTGAGGAAAACATTCCAGGATTTTTCTCCATATAGTGGACTTCACTGGGGTTCAACGGGTTGAAGGTCCAAATGTCAGTTTCAGTGCAGCTTCAAAGAGCTCTACATGATCCCAGACGAGGAATAAGAGTCTAATCTAGAGAAACCATCGGACATTTTCTAAAAAATAAAATAAAAAATTATATACGTTTTAACAATAAATGCTCATCTTGAACTAGCTCTCTTCTTCTTCTCTGTTTGAATTCCGGCAGTGTAGACACTGCTAAGTGTATTACTGCCCTCCACAGGTTAAAGTCTGAACTAATTGTTATATACTTGCACTAGCACATTGTATATGACAATTTAGTTCAAACTTTGACCTGTGGAGGGCAGTAATACACTTATCAGTCTCTACACTGCCGGAATTCAAACAGAGAAGAAGAAGAGAGCTAGTTCAAGATAAGCATTTATAGTTAAAACGTATATAATTTAAATTTTTTTTTTAGAAAATGAGCGATGGTTTCTCTAGATAAGACCCTTATTCCTCGTCTGGGATCATTTAAAGCTCTTTGAAGCTGCACTGAAACTGTAATTTTGACCTTCAACCATTTGGAGTCCAGTGAAGTCCACTATATGGAGAATAATCCTGGAATGTTTTCATTAAAAACCTTAATTTCTTTTCGACTGAAGAAAGAAAGACACAAACATCTTGGATGACATGGGGGTGAGTAAATTATCAGGAAATTTTAATTAGAAACTGAACTAATCCTTTAAGTTGAATGTGTTTCATATTTGATGAAGTTTGCATCACTGATTCTGTTATTTTCCTCTTTATTACTGTGAAGCTGCTGTGAAATAGTCTGTATTGTATGAAGTGTATAGCGATCAATTCTGTCTGTCTCTCTGTCTGGTAATCATTTTTCTATTGAAGGGACATATTTCAGCCTGATACCGCTGTGAGTCTCAGTCTCTCAGGGTCAAAGAGTCAAACACACACAGAGAGACTTTAATCATGTCAGAAATGAGCTGCCGAGTCCAAATGACATCAAACATTTGCTGACCATCGACAACAAGCTCCTGCAATAACAGGACGTTTCCATCGGAAAAGCATCTGCGATCCTGTTCGGTTTCCACGTGTAATTACAGAAAAAGGTTTGCATAGGAAAGAAGGATGCTATAAATGTAGTGGCCAGTTCCTCCGGCGGTGAGATCAGAATCAGATAAAAAGAGAACGTAAACACCAGCCAACAAATGACTTAAAACACCAACAACCTGACAAAAGAATTCAGCCTGGAGAATCAACAGAACTACAGAAGCCACGGAATAAAAAATAAATAAAACGGCTACGTATTTGCAAGAAAAAAGTCAGGATTGTGAGATAAAAAGCTGCAATGTTTTTATTCCGTGATGGAAACAAGCTTCCATGTGGAAGAGAAGAGGATTTGTTTTCACATGTTTATACGACACTTTTAGAAGATCCACTGATAAATTGTGACACAACATCTGATGTCAGTGACATCACTACGGTCACAACAGAGAAACTTGCATTGAGTGACAGAGAAAACGACCCATTATATGAAGTTTAGTATTGAGTGTTAGAGAATTGATCACTAATACTGATAAAGACTGACTTAAAACAACTAATATAGTGTGTGTGTGTGTGTACCTGAGGTTCAGCCAGTAGGTCACTATCGCTCTGTTCGTCCTCTAGATCTTTCAGTAGTTCCTCTATTCTCTCTCTCTCCTGCTGTGTGAGCAGAACCGGGTTCCCTGACGCTCCTACAAGCTGAACAACAACAAACACCGTCAATCAAATAATCAAACATTTGCTTTTTGATCCAATCACTGCTAAAACTGATGTTCTTCAACTCCTACACTGCAATAAAATGATGTTCTTCCTCAGTGTTTCTGTCTCGTTTTCCAGCACAAATATCTAAACCTTCTTAAATCAAGACACATTTACTGGAGAAGCAAAATGACTTAGAAAAGAAGAGAAAATGATCAAAATGAAATGCGTTTCTGATTAAAACAAGAACAAATATCTGCCAGCGTGGTCAGAAAAATCTTCTTTTCCCTTTGAATTACATTTATTTTTCTGACCCAACTGGCAAATATTTTTTAAGCATAAGTAAAAACACAAGTTTTAATCATAAACTCACTTCATTTTGATCAATTTCTCTTCTCATCTTGTCATGTTTCTTCTCTAATAAATGTATCTTGATTTATGAATGTTTACATTTAATCATTTAGCAGATGCTTTTATCCAAAGCATTTTACAAATGAGGAGAACAAATCAACAAAAGTGCAACAATATGTAAGTGCTGTGACTAGTCTCAGTTAGTCTAGCACAGTACACAGAGCAAAGGTTTTTTAAACAGAAAAAAAGGATAATATAGAACAGAAAGTGTTCGTATTATTGGGTCAAGTGTTGACGAAAAACATGCATCTTTAGCTGTTTCTTGAAAACGGTCAGGTTGAGTTAGGCAGGTCATTCCACCAGCAGAAACAGTCCAGGTGAAGGTCAGTGAAAGTGATTTTGTGCCTCTTTGGGATGATGGTCCTCAAGGCAGAACAGCTATCATCAGATCATCTGGCTGGAATGAGAGTAGAGTTGTGTGTCTTCAGCATAGCACTGATAGGAAAAACCATGTTTCTGAACGACAGATCCTAGTGATGACATGTAGATGGAGAAGAGAAGCGGTCCCAGCACTGAGCCCTGAGGCACTCCAGTAGATAGATGTTGTGACTTACTTTACTTCCCTTGCAGAACGCAAGCTTCAGGAGGACACATAATAGGTCTGAAGCAGTGAGTTTAGGTATAGGGGTGTAGAGCCAGTGGTTGTTCTGTCGGCAAACATCAGAGCTTTGAATTTGATGCGAGCAGCTATTGGCAACCAGTGCAAGTTTATGAGGAGAGGTGTGAAGTGCGCTCTCTTAAAGACTCTTTCTGCAGCATTCTGGATCAGTTGCAGAGGTTTGACAGTACATGCTGGAAGACCTGCCAAGAGAGCATTACAATACAGTGTAGATAGAACAAGAGCTTGGACGAGGAGTTGTGTAGCATGCTCCGATAGGAAGGGCCTGATCCTCCTTATGTTGTATAAGGAAAATCTGCAGGACCGGGCAGTTCTAGCAATGTGGTCTGTGATCATCGATCACAACTCCAAGGTTCCTGGCTGTCCTGGAAAGAGTTATGGTTGATGAACTGAGCTCAGTGGAGAAGTTGTGATGAAGTGTTGGGTTGGCCGTGATCAGAAGCAGTTCTGTCTTCACAAGGTTGAGTTGAAGGTGGTGGTCAGGCAGGCTGAGATGCTGGAATGAGAGGTAGAGTTGTGTCTTCAGCATAGCACTGATAGGAAAAACCATGTTTCTGAAAGAGAGATCCTAGTGATGACATGTAGATGGAGAAGAGAAGCGGTCCCAGCACTGAGCCCTGAGGCACTCCAGTAGATAGATGTTGTGACTTAGACACCTCACCCGTCCACGACACACTGAAGAACCTTCCTGAGAGGCAGTTCCTGAGATGACCTTCATCATGAGAGTTGACATGAGGATCTGTTGAATAACAGGGTCAAACGCAGCAGAGAGATCTAAAGAATGTTTAGATGTTTGTACTGGAAAACAAGACAAAAATACTTTGGAAGAACATCATTTTATGCAGTGATGAAGCTGGAAGCTTTAGTAGAAAAACACAGAGCAGTTTTAATTGTACGTTACAATTATTCCATTCAGTCCTGCTATGAATGGATGTATGTCCATGTTTAAAATAGAAACGTGACTTCTGTTCTTTATTTTGGTTCACGTCTGTAGCTATGGAAGCTTGTTTCTGCCGTGGAATGAAAAATAAAAAAGGTCATTGCAACTCTTTATTTCACAATTCTGACTCTTTCTCAGAATTATGAGATATAAACTCACAGATGCAAGTTATAAAGTCCGAATTGCGAGATATAAACACAATTCTGGGGAAAAAAGTCAGAATTGTGAGATAAAAAGTTGCAAGTACCTTTATTATTTTTTATTTCACAGCAGAAACAAGCTTTAATACTGAGCTCATCCATATGCTAAAAATATGAATAAATAAATACATAATATACACATTTCAGTTTTTCTCTGGTGGTAAAACAGACCAAAACTATTGATGACATCATCTTGCACTCGGGTGCATTTCTGTCCAATCAAATGCTGTGCAGAATGAGAAAGCCCCTCCCCCTGAGGCCACCTGTCAATATCACGCTCATGACTGTGACGTCAAAGTTATTGACTATTTATTTAAAAACAAAGCCCTTCAATATGTCCCTTGCTTCAATAAACACTACGGCAACAAGGGTCCGAGGCATTCTAAAGCATTCCTTACCCACATGTTCAGTCATACGGCTGTAATCGGCCTGACGTGACCTCGACATACCTCAATATTTTTCTTGACGAAGTCTTGTCTGCGCTTGCTGCGAGCAGCTCTGCACCGTCTGCCGTCTGCAGTCTGATCCTCCATCACCTGCTGACCCACTTCAGCATGAGCGACACACTCAACCTGCGTGTGTTCTGTGGGAGTTCACACACACACACACACACACACACACACACACACACACAGGTGATGGATTAATGACTTCTTGGCATTTTAAGTTAAAGTGTAAAATATGACAACACACAGGAGTCACATTAAGATCATTCATGACATCACAGCGCCCTCTAGTGTAACAATAAAACAGAGACGAAAACAAATACATCCAGCTCAAATTTCACCCCAAAAATCACAAGGAAAAAAACACTTATTATTATTATTGCACAGGTTTAGAATGATGTTTCGGTCCTTTACCGTCCATCTCATGTCTCATGTTCTTCAGATCTAGAACTTCAGTCTCAAACACGGGGACGAAATCCACTTCTTCACAGTCCTGAGCTGAAGTGCATGAAGGGAAATAACATTATCTAAATCGTGATGCATAAATCTTATATGTATGTTTACATGTGTATTTGTGACTCACAGTTGTCGGGTGTCAGTGCCAGAAAGCGTCTGGTGTTTTCCATCTCATTGCTGCTCATCCTGAGACTCGCAGCCTGTAACGTGTGTCAGAATTACCAAAGAATAAAGGCATCCGTATGAAGTGTCGATGTGTTCGGATGTAAAGACGGACCTGAAGCTCCTGCCAGAGTCTCTGGTGCTGCTCCATGCCCTTCTGTTTCACCTCTCTCTCCGCCGTCGCCTTGAGAGCCAGAATCCGGTCCAGTCTCTTCATCTTCCTTATGGCTTTTCCCAACTCTGGATCTTCATTTTCTTCATCGGACTCTTCTGTGAAATAATCAGAAGAATGATTGATTGATAAAGAACAAACAGCCGGTCTAAGCTGCATTATGCTGGTTTACCAACATGTTCTCAGAGATAAAAATGTTTAGTTTATCAATAAACAGTCATTTCTACACTGAAAATAATTTGATGCAGAAACAATTTTCAATCAGAAAGTAAATTTCACAAACAATTACAAACAAACAGCATTGAGAAAAGGGAAATTTTGAAGTAGAAAAAATGTAAAATGTTCACTCCCTCACTAAAGAACGTCAAATCACACAAAAAATGCAAAAGAAAAACAACAAATAGTGCACTGTAAAAAAATAAAAATAATAATAATAATAATTTTGAAGTAGAAAAAATATGAATATTTTCTTATAAAACGTCCTTGTAAAAAATAAAGTTTTATTTTTATAAAAGCTTATGTAAGAAACTTAAAAAGGAAACATTTTCATTTTAATTTGTTTAATTTATCAATAAAGAGTATTTTCTACACTGGAAAAAATTGCTAGTAAAGTTTACAAAAGTGAAATTTTGAAGTAGAAAAAATAAAAAGCATTTTCTTGTAAAAATGTTCATCCCCTCACTAAAGAACATCAAACCACAAAAAAGGAAATGAAAAAAAAAGCACTGTAAAAAATTATTTTTTAAAGAACAAAAATGAAACATGAAATTTTGAAATAGTATGAAATAGTATTTTCCCCCTCAGTACAGAACATTAAAACACACAAAAATAAATAAATAAAATGCAAAACAAACAAACAAACAAAAGAAAAAAAACACCAAAAGAGCACTGTAAAAAAGATTTAAAGAACAAAGATAAAACATGACATTCTGAAGCAGAAAAAAAATCTGAAGTAATATTTTCTTGTAAAAAAATAAAAAGTGTTACAAGAAAATACTACAAAATGTAATGTTTAATCTTTATATCATTTTTTATAGTGCGCTCTTTTTATACGTCCTTGTAAAAAATAAAGTTTTATTTTTATAAAAGCTTACGTAAGAAACTTGTGTTAGAAATATCATGTTACAAAAAGGAAACATTTTCATTTTAATTTGTTTAATTTATCAATAAAGAGTATTTTCTACACCGGAAAAAACTGCTAGTAAAATTACC
>RJVU01018862.1:301969-323534 GCA_003731715.1 Anabarilius grahami | reverse complement strand
TCTCACTCACACACACTCTCACTCACACACTCTCACTCACACACTCTCACACTCACTCTCACACTCACTCTCACACTCTCACTCACACACTCTCACACTCTCACTCACACACTCTCACTCACACACACTCTCACTCACACACTCTCACACTCACTCACACACACTCTCACTCACACACTCTCACTCACACACTCTCTCACTCACACACTCTCACACTCACACACTCTCACTCACACACACTCTCACTCACACACTCTCACTCACACACTCTCACACTCACACACGTGCGCGTGACAGAAGGCAGCCCTTATCACGAGTGCCGCGCTCCTCCTCCAGNTCACACACTCTCACTCACACACTCTCACTCACACACACTCTCACTCACACACTCTCTCACTCACACACTCTCTCACTCACACACTCTCACACTCACACACACTCACTCACACACTCTCACTCACACTCACACACTCTCACACTCACACACGTGCGCGTGACAGAAGGCAGCCCTTATCACGAGTGCCGCGCTCCTCCTCCAGAGCGAAGCGCTGATTCCACTCATGCAACACACACACATTCATGTGCGTCCCTCATGAGAAGCCTTGAAATGTAAAGGGGAAAGAGCTCGAGGCTTCCGCGTCCTCCGCGGGTTTGTGGAAGGCTCTCGGCCCTCGCGTGTTCATCCGTGCTTCAGTGACGGCCGTGAGCCGCGGCGCTCCACGTCCGTGTGCCGGCGCGGAGCAAACGTCACCGGGTGAGCGAAAAACACACTCCAGAAATGAACCCCATCCTTCCCCTCGCGGTCTCTGACAGAGCGTCATCCGTGCGCCCAGGGTCAAAGGGCAGTGAGGCCGAAGTTACAGCGGCAGTACATCATGCCGCTGGAGTCGTGCCAGCTGTCCGTGATGGGGTCGTAGCGCTGCACCGTGTTCAGGTACGAGGATCCCGAGTGACCGCCAACCACGTAGAGGTAGTTATCAACCACGGCCGAGCCCACGCCTGCAGAAACACACACACACACACACACACACACACGTCAATAATCACAATACTGTCTTCTGCAGAGATTTTCCATGGAATAAACCAGAATAGTTGCTCTTTTATGTTGTTTTTGCCCTTATATTCATGATGCTCAAAAGCACATTTGTTATGATCAGGATCTTCAGGATCTTCAGGATCTACGCTCTCACCTGTGCGCGGCTCGTTCATGGGCCGACACGCCGTCCACTGGTTCTGATGCGGGTCGTATCGCTCAATGCTGGATAAATGAGACACACCGTTGTGTCCGCCGACGACGAAGATGAAGCCCAGCATCACGCCCACTCCGAAGTTGATGCGCTTATCGGCCATGGGCGCCACCATATCCCATGAGTCTTTGCTTGGATCGTATCTCTCCACACTGAAACAAACATCATGAATTTAACTCAATCCTGCCTGACATTAATGACCAGACAAATAAAGTTTGAAAAAGATGAAACCATGACAGCGTCCCATGAGTCTGTGTTCTTTCCAGCCTGAACACGTGTGTTTGGAGAGACGGTTCCGCCGAAACGCATCTCACGAGGGACGGCGCTCATGGAAACACAACGACAACACCAGAACCGTCCCATGAGCCACTGACTAAACCAAACCTGACTCAAATAACCCGTGGCTGTGACTCCTGCTTTAACATTTGCTTCCCTACTAAACTAAAATTAAAAATAGAATAATTCTCATTTAAAAACAGAACTATAAACATAAATGTAACAATTAAATTCATTCAGTAGTTACATAAGAAACAAGGCCTTGAACTCTCGTGTTTCTGCTAATATACCAACCGTTGTTATAAGTGTCATTAGTACTTATTAATATTTAAAAATTTTATTTTGAATTTTTCTTAAAGTTTTAGTAATTGTATTGTGTGTTTTTATTGGTTCTATAAGATTTAATGTCTTTGATTTTTATTGTTTTTATTTCAGTTTTAGTAATTTTAGTACTTCAACTTATANTTAATATGTCTTTGATTTTTATTGTTTTTATTTCAGTTTTAGTAATTTTAGTATTTAGTCTATGGAAGCGTATAGAACCGTAATGTAAAAAGTTATGAAATTTGGCACACTGATAGAGGACAGTCTGAAATGTTACTATAGCAAATTTGGAGTCTCTACCTCAAACCCTCTAGCGCCACCAACAGTTCAAAGATTCACACATGTTTATGCTCATAACTTTTGACTCGCAAGTCCTAGAAACAAAATAATTTTTTCCTCTGATTCCATGTAATGCACCCTATGACGTCATTTCCTTCCTCCTAGAGCGTTTGTCAAATTTGCACGACATTTGGTATGTAGCACCTACTCACACTTCAGGCAAAAAGTTATTAAAAGATTTTTGGCGAGCATGCAAAAATGGATATGATGCAGTATCTTCGCAGTGATTTGGTGTTTTGACACCAAACTTGGTATATGTCATTACAAGCATGACTTGGGGACATTACACGCACAGTATCGTCACAGCGCCACCTACTGGTGCCGAGATGGGAAAAATGGCTATTTTTGCTTATAACTTGTAAATGCCTTGTCCTAAAATCAGAAAATCTCCTTAGATTCCTTGAGGCATGCCGAGCTGAACGATATCCAGTTTTCTTTGGTTGGCCATTTTGAATTTTGTCATAAAATTCTGTGTTTTACGAACACATGAACATATCGTTACGAAACTCGGTAAGATTCATCGAGGCCATGTAAAGTTTTAGGTTAGCGCCCCCTAGTGGTCAAGAGATAATGAAATTTATAAAAAATGCTTTTAACATATGAAAAATTCAACATATTGTCATTTAACCTACATCATTAGATTTGTTGGCTTATGCTGAGTCTTATTGTACCAAATTTGCTATATTTTACCATACTTACTGTCTGCATACTGAATTTTATTAAAAACCTACTTTTTCAAACTCCTCCAACAAAATTTGTCCGATTTGTACGAAATTTGGTATGTAGCATCTACATTTACATTTACATTTACATTTATGCATTTTGCAGACGCTTTTATCCAAAGCGACTTACATTGCATTATACTACACATTTGTATCTGAGTATGTGCAATCCCTGGGATCGAACCCATGACCTTGGCATTGCTAGTGCCATGCTCTAACCACTGAGCTACAGGAAAGCATCTACAGACACTCATGACACAAAGTTATTAAAAGATTTTTGATAGACCCAACCGTTGTGTTATACTGCGTCAACAAATTCTCCAAAATGGATGTGCGGCTGTATCTTTGCAAAAGTTTTGTGTGTTGACACTAAACTTGGTACATGTCATCACAGGCATGACTTGAGTTTCGTCATAGCGCCACCTACTGCTCAGAAGTTATAAACCATGCTATTATAAGTGCTTTAGCTGATGTGATTTAAACAGCTTCATCGTAACCTCATGATCACAGATGTCCACAAATATTTCCTTTTCTGACCTTATTCGGTTTGACCCCTTAATTGTTGCTTGCAGCTATATTGCCATACCTGTTCATGTGCGCAGGGCCGTAGCCGCCGATGGCGTAGACCATCCCGTCCAGCACGGCGGTGGCGAAGCAGCTGCGTGATTTGGTCATGGGCGCCACGGGCTGCCACTCCTTCACCTTGGGCACGTATTTCTCCACAGACTGCAGGTAGTACTGGCCGTCGTAGCCGCCGAGCGCGTACAGCTCCCCCGCTAACACCACCACGCCCAGCGTGCTCCTGCATTCGGCCATGTGCTCCACCGACGACCACGTGTTGCTGTCGGGGTCCCATCTCTCCACGGTGCTCTCGTGCCGCCGGTAGCTGATGCCCTGCCGCATGTGCGTGGCGATGCCGCCCACCACGTACACCTTCTGCTCCAGGACGGCCACGCCGAACTCATAGCGCGGCACGGTGAGCGGAGCCAGTCCGATCCACGAGTCCGTCTGCGGGAAGTACATCTCCATACTGACACACACACACACACACACACACACACACAGTCATCTTGTGCAAAGCTGCATCAGTTCAGCTTATTAAAACTCAACTCAACAATGAATCAATCAACATTAGGGGTGGGAATTCAAAAAATTGTTTCAAAGAGACTTAATATTTTGTAATTTTGTCAATCTGACTGCACTGACACTATCAGATGAGAACAAAACTTGAACTAAATTGATCTGAATAATGACTCTGTCTTCAGTAGAGCCGCTTTACTGCTGAAATTTAACTTGTTTCATAATTAACTTTACACACTGAATTGAACTGATCTGAATAATGACACTATTGTCTTTGTTGATTGATTGATTGATTCATTCAATAATTCAATGTTGATTAAATTCAGATCATGTTGAATCAATTCGGTTCAATGTTGATTAAATTCGGTTCAATGTTGATTCAATTCAGTTAAATGTTGATTCAATTCAGTTGATTTCTAATCAGTTCAATGTTGATTCAATTTAGTTAAATGTTGATTCAATTCAGTTCAATGTTGGTTCAATTCAGTTCAATGTTGATTCAATTTTGTTCAATCTTGATTCAATTTAGTTCAATCTTGATTCAATGTAGTTCAATCTTAATTCAATTCAGTTCAATGTTGATTCAATTCAGTTCAATGTTGATTCAATTTAGTTCAATGTTGATTCAATTTAGTTCAATGTTGATTCAATTTAGTTCAATGTTGATTCAATTCAGTTAAATGTTGATTCAATTCAGTTCAATGTTGAGTCAATTCAGTTGATTTCTAATCAGTTAATGTTGATTCAATTTAGTTCAATGTTGATTCAATTCAGTTAAATGTTGATTCAATTCAGTTCAATGTTGGTTCAATTCAGTTCAATGTTGAGTTGAATCAACACTGAACTGAATTGAACCAACATGATTCAATTTAGTTAAATGATAATTCAATGCTGTTCAATGTTGATTCAATTCAGTTGATTTCTAATTAGTTCAATGTTGATTCAATTTAGTTAAATGTTGATTCAATTCAGTTCAATGTTGGTTCAATTCAGTTCAATGTTGAGTTGAATCAACACTGAACTGAATTGAACCAACATGATTCAATTTAGTTCAATGATAATTCAATGCCGTTCAATGTTGATTCAATTCAGTTGATTTCTAATCAGTTCAATGTTGATTCAATTCGGTTCAATCTTGATTCAATTTAGTTCAATCTTGATTCAATTTAGTTCAATCTTGATTCAATTTAGTTCAATCTTGATTCAATTTTGTTCAATGTTGACTCAATTCAGTTCAATGTTGATTCAATTCAGTTGATTTCTAATCAGTTAATGTTGATTCAATTTAGTTCAATGTTGATTCAATTCATTTAAATGTTGATTCAATTTAGTTCAATGATAATTCAATGCCGTTCAATGTTGATTCAATTCAGTTGATTTCTAATCAGTTCAATGTTGATTCAATTCGGTTCAATCTTGATTCAATTTAGTTTAATCTTGATTCAATTTAGTTCAATCTTGATTCAATTTTGTTCAATCTTGATTCAAGTTTGTTCAATCTTGATTCAATTTAGTTCAATCTTGATTCAATGTAGTTCAATCTTGATTCAATTCAGTTCAATGTTGATTCAATTTAGTTCAATGTTGATTCAATTTAGTTCAATGTTGACTCAATTCAGTTCAATGTTGATTCAATTCAGTTGATTTCTAATCAGTTAATGTTGATTCAATTTAGTTCAATGTTGATTCAATTCATTTAAATGTTGATTCAATTCAGTTCAATGTTGATTCAATTAAGTTGATTTCTAATCAGTTAATGTTGATTCAATTCAGTTCAATGTTGATTCAGTTTAGTTTAATAACTGTCAATGTTGCAAGATTTGTCATTTATGAAATAAAGTTGAAACAGCTATAAAAGCATCAAACGAACACAAAGTGTGTGTGAGTGTTTGAAAGCAGCCGTCAGTCAGTCAGTGAGTTTTGAGTGTCTAATACTGCGATCCGAACAGCATTAACACTGAGATACTGCCGCACTGTAAGAGTTGAGCAAAAGCCAGACTTTGTCATTTCCTAACTTTATGGAGGTTTATATACTTGTCTGGTGGTTTTGTGTGTGTGTGTGATTGGCAGCAAGCATCATACAGCTGTCTCTGGTGCACACAAGTGCCATCACACATATGCGGTAAAAACTAAATCTGAAGTTTTCGGAATAGATTCAGAATCGCCAAAGACAGAATCACAATCATCATCAGAGAATTAACTTTTTTTCATAATTAAATGGTCAAATATTGTAACTCGTTCACCTTTCCAGCGTGGCGAACAGCCCGGCTTTGCCCCCGACCGCCAGCAGGACCTTGGGAGCGCAGCGCGGCCGTGTGGACAGCACCGTCTGGTAGGAGAGCCGGTGTTCAGGCATGAAGTGATACTTGAGGGCCTCGTTGAGCAGGTGTTTGCAGGCGTGGTCGTCTCGGATCAGGTGATTGGCCTCGTAGAGCCGCGTGAGGAACTTGACGCTCAGCAGCGGCAGCCGTACGCAGTGCAGGAGCTGAGCCAGATACTGCTGCCGCTCCGTCAGGTCGTACTTGATCCAGGATTCCAGGGCGTAGAACACCGTCTCCTCCGTCACCACGTTCAGGCAGTCGTTGGAGACGATCTCGTCCAGCTCGGCCCGCGTCAGCTCGAAGAACTCCTCCGTCTGACACACCTCCTCGAAGTTCTGGCAGATGAACTTGGTGGCGGCTAGGCACAGATCGTGGCAGCCGTAGGTTTCGGCGAAGCGCGAGATCCCGATGCAGTTGCCGGCGTCCAGCTGGCTCTCCAGGAAGCTGCAGCACTCTTTCAGAACCAGCTTGACCTGCAGGAGGTTGGCGGCAGGAAGTAGAGACTCCACTGTTTCCTGTGAGATGAAGACTGTTCCTGTGTAAGCGTACTCCACTATGGCCTGATGGAGAGACGGAAACGTCACGGTTAACTAAAACACTCCATCAACAGTGTGACTGAATGCACGGCTCCACAGGGTCACGTCTGGGTCACATGTCTCCCCAAAATCAAAAGAACATACTCAATATTTTAATGCACATGATCTGCTTTGTAATTCTCATTATTCTCTGGGGGAATTGCTTTGATATTGTGAAATATTATTACAATTGTTTTCTATGTGAATATATAATAAGCTGTCATTTCTTCCTGTGATTTTTTTTTATTTTTAAGAAATTAATACTTGTATTCAGCAAGAAAGTGATAGTAAAGACTTGTATTGTTAGAAAATATTTCTATTTTGAATAAATGCTGTTCTTTTTAACTTTTTATTTATCAATGAATCCTGAAAAAATGATCAGAGGTTCCCAAAAAAATATTAAGCAGCACAACCGTTTCCAACATTGATAATTAATCACAGAAATAAATTATTTTCAAGTATATTAAAATAGAAAAACATTATTTTAAATTGTAATAATATTTCACAATATTACTGTTTTTATGATCAAATAATTTTAACTGATCATTTTTATATGTTGTGTCCAAACTTTTGACCGGTAAATAAATATTTAGGTCATATATTAGGCAAATGGTCATATATATGTATGTATGTATTTATTAATTAATTTATATATATATATAAATAAAATTTAGCAAATNAACCATGCCACGCTCAAAATTGCTTAAATCACCTTTCTTTCCCATTCTGACATTCAGTTTGGAGTTCAGGAGATTGTCTTGATCAGGACCACACCCCTAAATGCACTGAAGCAACTGCCATGTGATTGGTTGATTAGATAATTGCATTAATGAGAAATTGAACAGGTGTTCCTAATAATCCTTTAGGTGAGTGTATATATGCTGTTTGAATGAATCAAATGAATGAATGACTCAATGAATTACTCATTTACTACTGGCAGTTTTAGTTTCTTATTTAGAGTATAATTTCATTTAAAAAAATCATTTCCATATTAATAAAAAACTCATTAAAGGTATAGTTCACCCCAAAAATGGCAATTCTGTCATAATTTTTCAGTTGAAGCCTAAAAGTTTGTGTAATAAATTCTATGTTGAATCAAATTTTTTTTAAAAAGCTACTTTTTGTAATGTCTATTTGATGATTTTGTAATTTAACACAATAATGACTATCTTTTGGGGGTAATTTCTCAGCCAAATTTGATGTGTGATTATTTGCGATTAATTTTATATATATATAAACAGAGATTCACCCAGAAGAAGATCATGTATTATTTTCTCTGCTGTAAACAGATATGAAACAGACGTTGCTCACCTTGAGCGCGGCTTCATCGACGCACTGGAACTCCACCTCTGACGTCTCTTTCTCGGACAGGTTGCCGGTGAACATGGCCTTGAAGTACGGGCTGATGCTGGCCAGCACCACCTTGTGCGCATGAATCTTGGCGTCTCCCACCCGTAGCACGATGTCGCAGAGCTCATGGTCCTGTCGCAGGAGCTGCAGACCCTGCAGGAGCTGCTCGGAGTGAGGCCGCGTCAGACTCGCAAACATGTACGACTTCGCCGACTGGTCCATCTGACGAACACACAAAACCTGGCTAGTTTAGCTCAGCACTTAACTGCTTAATCCATTCTCATTTTGAGGAAGTGATATTGATTCTTAAATCCCAAGAATGATCTTTTAGATGCTGTTTTGCGTTGATGTGTGAACAAAACTTCACTGAACATTATTTGTAGCGCCTGCCATCCAATAATCACAATAATCTTCGATGCTTATGATGTGAAACAAAGTCTCAGCTTTCAAATTCTGTCATTTTATCATAATAAATGTGTTTTTGTGTCTCTATAATGCGTGAAGCGATCATCTCCTCTCTTTACTACTAGTTACAGCACCAAAGAAACATGAATGAACATCAGAAGGAATGCTGAAAGATACAGAACAACTTACTGAAATGAATCAAGTCTCATGTAATCGATCAATCAGTGTTTCAACCGCAGAGAGACGTCAATAAACAGCTTGTTTCACTCTTTATTTTATTTATAACAAGATCTTAAGAGTGTGTCAGTCACTGCGCATGAAGAATCAGAGAGTTCAAACGAGTCACGAGTGCTTTCTTCAGTTCTTCAGGGACATTTGACTCCCAAAAGAGCAGCCGATGTAAACAAACACCAGCAGTCGGGAGACTCTATACCGCATCTGAGAGAAAAACACTTCAACAATCCCTCAAACTGTGTAAATCAGCTGCACATCCTTATGAACAACACTTCTAAAGCATTTAATAACCTTAACTAATCTGTTAACATTAGTGAACTAACAACACTGTGAATGTTTTTATCAACTAACATTATCAAAGGTTAATAAATGCAGTAAAAATACATTGCCCATAGTTAGTTAAAGGTGCAGTATGTAAGATTTATGTCCGCTAGAGGCCTATTCAAAACAAAGGCGTAGCTTGATGACGCCAAGTTTGAGCGCTGAATCTTGGGACATCTCCTCAACGGACAGTGCAAAAGAATCGGGATAGGACTCGGGAAGAAATCATGTTCATGGATGCGATTAATAACGTTATTGTAGTGTGAAGCAGAGCAGGAGTGAGTGTTGTGGAGCTGAACGAGGAGCTGGAGCGATTGATCAACACACGCCTCACGAGCAGCGGGACTTTTATTATGACACAGTCGCCGGCGCCGCTTCCGCTTTTCCGGTCATGAGTATGAGGTAACGCAGCTCTGTTTATCATATTAGATACATTTGAGTGTGTTGAAAATGATGTTATAGCGTTACTCTGTGCGTTCGCTCGGCGGCTGCTGTGAGACACTGTTACACACTGCAGTAAGAGAGAGCGATATTACAATATCATATTAAATGCTGGATGATTGTGTTGATAAATGACATGCAATTAATTTTAAAACATATTGTATGATGGAGGAAATTATGTATTACTGTTACTAAAAATAAAGCTGCATCTGATTATGCTATGTTAGCTACTTCACACAATAGTGTTTTCTCTGAGGCGTGGTAAAGCATGGTACTCGCAAAACATCAAGAAAATTAGATTTAAACAATAACACTAAACGTGTTGAGCTATATAACAATAATTAGTTTTCTGTCTGTAAATATATCAAAACAGTTGTTCTCTTGTCTATTAAAACATGTAAATATTAAAGCGTCTTTGGTGTTTCCATGATTTCTACAAAATAAAACCGGAAACCGAGGGTAACGCGGGAATGACGCGATTGACAGGCGACTCCTCACACGTCCCGGAGCCTTGGGTAAAACTGCAACTTTCTCACGATTTACAAATAGTTGCAAACATTTGGGATATTGTAAGTGCTCAAGTGAACAAAACATATAACACTGGCCTAGTGCTTTTGGGATATTTTACTGCAAAAATCTTACATATTGCACCTTTAACTAATGAGTGTGGAGTTCTTCTCTTGTCTTTACTTGTTTAGTGTATGACGCTTTGGCAGTGCTGAATGTGAACACAGTGAAGTACGAGAATTGAAATATAAACATCAAACATCCGCTCGGATCAATGATATCAAATCTCTCACTGCATTCTAGCGCCTTTGAATCGAGAAGTGCGCTACATAGACAGCACACCAAAACTGCTGCACATGATGCTGTCTAGACATGCAGCTCAACACACAAATGTACGGAAGCCCCTTTCTGCCAAATCATGCTTTTCTAAATCATTTCATCAAGTCATAATTATGACATTTTACTTTTTTTTATCTGACAGTCATAATTTCGACTTTTTAATCATAATAATGGCTTTTTATGTCATGATTTCGACTTTTAATCATAATATTGTCATAATATTTACTTTTTACGTCATAGTTATGACTCTGTATCTCATATGACTCATATATTTTTATTGACTGTCATAATTTTAACTCTTTATGTCATAATATTGCCTTTTTATCATAATAGACATTGTATGTGATGAATACGATTTGCTAAAGCATGATTTATTTCGAATGCTCCCTATGAAGACAATCATGCGCCCTAGATAGGCAGCAGCAGCTCACTAGATTTGACACACATCCATTCAGATCTCCGAGCAGCAGAAATCACATCAGGTGTATCAAGTGAAAACATCACAGATCACAGTCATATTCGGACATGAAAATTATCTTCGTCTGACATGAATCAGCTGATATGAATAAATAAAGCTGTTCATTCTGTGCTAACATTAGCATCCGCATCTAGAGCTGAGCACCAGGCGTTTAGCGCTCATTCACACCGTCCTCGGGTTTATTTCATGCTGTAAAGTGCAGTAATAAAGTGTTTAGTCAATGTTTACCTGAATGTCTGGCTGATTTCTGGCAGTTTGAAGCGCAACACGGCCGCGACTGTCAGGAAAACAAACACAAATCAGCGCATGCGTCACTTCCGGGAAATCAACGAGCAGAGCAAAATAAAACCTCCAAATACCGTCTGCTCTTTTAAATTAGATCTTGTTTTTAAATTAACCTCTCTTGAAATGACACCTCTGTGAATATCAGGTGCAGAAAATTGTATTTGTGTGTGTGTGTGTGTTGCCCTGGAGCTGCTCTCTGATGCGACACTGATGGAGCTTAAAATAGACATGAATGAGAGAGCGAGGGATTCATTAACACACCCAGCCACCCTACTGCACTCACAAACACTCACATACTGCACTCACTGTACACTCACATACTGCACTCACAAACACTCACATACTGCTCTCACTGTACACTCACATACTGCTCTCACTGTACACTCACATACTGCTCTCACTGTACTCTCACATACTGCTCTCACTGTACTCTCACATACTGCTCTCACTGTACACTCACATACTGCTCTCACTGTACGCTCACATACTGCTCTCACTGTACACTCACATACTGCTCTCACTGTACGCACACATACTGCTCAAACTGTACGCTGTATGCTCTTAGTCTTACTGTACATTCTTTTTCTGTACTTTCTGATATCGGACTCGGGTTATAAGGCAAAACAAATCTCTGGCAAACAAAAAAGACAGATGTTTTTCTAATCCAATTTTTGATAATTTTCTTTCGCAGTTGCACAAATGCTAATGGTTTTGTGTGCAAAAAGAACTTACATTTTAGCAGCAGAACATGTACATGTGACTCTCAAGAACTACACCTCCCACAGTGCACCGCGCCAGCCATCCAGTGTGGGGTCAGAGGGCGCGTCACCATGGCACCGGCTGGTTGTGACATCAGCGCCATTTTGGTTGTGTGTTGTGATGGAAGCAGCGAGAAAATCAGAATCCGACAGAAAAACCACGAAAATCAGACCCAAATCAGACAAATTCAGAGCAGAGAAAGCAGATTCAGCGAATCAGGCTGAATCACATCGAGAATCAAACCGAATCTGGACGGGAGTCGCTCGGAGTCATTTGGATCTGCAATAACAGGTTTGATTTTCAGCCATTTCAATCATTTTAATGTTGTTCAGTGCTGTAAATTGTGTTATATATTATATTAGCAATGAATTCTGTCATGTGTGTCGATTTGGTAAAAAAATAACATCAAGCGAATCTACCAAACAAACATCAGATGTGATGAATGAGAATAATTAATGCTGCAGAATCGCCTTTATTACAGTGAATATCGTGTCAGAGGATGAAAACTGAGTGAATAAACGAGTAAAAACAGCAGAAGAGCAACAAGTGGCTTTCCTTCTGAACGATCATCGCTAATTCCCGAATATTCATGATCTGCGACTGAAGATCCGTCATTACTGTTGAGTTGAGCTGAAAGTGTTGATGTGTCTATTTTAACTTCACTTCAGCTGTGAGTTTGCCTCGTGTCTGATGAAGTTTGTTATGTTTTAAAATAGGAAGAATGGACTGACACTCAATAACAGTTATTTATTTCCCTCAAAGGTTGAAGTGAAAATACAGTAATTTGTTGTAAATACTATAGTGTTTTTGAACCATAATATAGTAAAGTACTTGAATTAATTTATTGTGGTAATTCTATAGTTGCTGTGATAATATAACAACTATAGTAATATAAACAAATTACCCAATATTGTGTTTTCTACAACTTTAGGGTATATTATACTACAATTTACTGTAGTAAAAACTAAAGTATACTATAACAGTTTATCAGTTCACTATAACAGTATGTTGTAGCATTCATTAACAAAGTGTTGTAAATACTACAGTATACTACAATTTACTATAGTATTTTTTCACCTTGGGAACAAACGTTCATAGAATGATCATTCAAAGTTATCTCATGTTTAATAATGTTGTTAGCACTTATTCATCAGTCATGTGACATATTTCTGAAACATTTTAGTTGGACATTAGTCTAATGTTTTTTAAACGTTACTTATTTTTCAGATAACATTCAAAAGTAACGTTTCCATAATACTTGCAAAATGATCAAATGGAAGAAACATTTAACGACAGTTTGAACGTTCAGAGAACATTTAGAAAACATTTGGGTTCTGGAAGTTAAAATGTTAAAGTTTTATGATAACTTATAAACCTTTAAAAGTTGTTAATCGATGTTTTTTTGCTTCTGTTAAATCCGTCATCCCGCATTATTTAACTTTAAAATAATCATGTTTAACAGCTGAATTTGTGGTGAAAACTACATTACCCATGATGCTGCAAGTAAATCCCACCAATCAGAGAGTCGCTACAACCAAAGCGTGCTAAAATAGCGCTGTAGCTCCGCCCACTCCCACTGTGATTGACATAATCGAGTATAGATGCATATTTTGCAATAAATGTCGTTTTCTCCACGGGGAAATTGTTTTTTTTATGATAACTTATGAACCTTTAAAAGTTGTTAATCGATGTTTTTTGCTTCTGTTGAACGTCAGTCCGTATTATTTCAACTTAGACATGATTATTTTAAAACTAACAGTGGAATTTGTGGTGAAAACTACATTACCCATGATGCTGCAAGTAAATCCCACCAATCAGAGTCGCTACACTCTAAAGCATGCAAAAATCAAATTAAATTATATTAATATAATTAATATTAATTCAAATCAAAGTTCGTAATGTTACGATTCACCTCAAGCTTTCCTGGCGTGTGTGACTCTTCCCATCCTCAGGTCTGTGTCGCTGCGATGGCGTCGCGTGCCTCATCATCATGACAGATTCCCCCGCGTCGCCTCCGTCTGGACTCTGACCCATGATGATTTATGGATTGATTCCTCAGGAGTTACACGAGCAGCTCCTGGACCAGCAGAACTACCAGAACCGGACCCGCGGGGTGGAGGAGCTGAAGAGCATCCTGACGGATCTGGACCTCCAGCAGGTGTCCTCCGGCAGCATCGTGGAGTTCATCCAGTTCCTGCGCAAGCTTCTGGACGACAGCAACTTCAAGGTGTTGTACGGCACCTTACAGCTCATCAACCTGCTGATCGAGAAGCTGGACGGCGATGTGGAGCGATACTACAAGGAGATCGTGGCGGTGACCGTCAGAGCGCTGGGAGACTCCCGTAACGTCACCCGACGCGAGTACATGAGCGTCTTCAGGCAGCTGATGAGGACGGTGGCGCCGCAGCGCGTGCTGGAGCTCGTGGTCGCTCAGCTCCGGCACCGGAACTCCAGGGTTCGAGAGGACGCCGTCAACATCATCACGGCCGCCATGCTCACGCACCCGCGCAAGGACTTCGACATCGCCGGCCTGTGTTCGGAGGTGGCCCCGTCCCTCGCCGACAGCAAGAGGAAGGTGCGGCACGCGGCTCTGGAGCTGTTCGCCGTCTTCGACTACTGTCTGGACACCGGGAAGAAGCAGCCGCTCGTGAAGGCCGTGGACCGGGTGGAGCTGACGGGAGACGTGCAGGGCCTCATGGCCGCCGTTCAGGCGCGGCGAGCGCGGCACATCCTCCCTCGGCTGGCGGCCGACGGCACGGTGGAGTATGCGCTCGTCCTGCCCAAACCGGGACAGAGACGTCTGCCTCAGCTGGGCTCCGCCGCCGATCTGGACTGGGTCATGAACGGAGGACGGGTTTCCAGCTCGCGCAGCGCCGCAGACGCCGATCCCGTAGATGACGCTCCGCAGCACAGGAGGATCGTGAGCGCCGGAAAAGGGAAGAACAAACTACCCTGGGAGCGATCGGTCCTCACGGCTAACGGAAAGTCACCTGATCAGGTGAGTGATGACATCAGCATCATGATATAAAGGTGACTTTTTTAACTTTAGTTAGTGTGTAATGTTGCTGTTTGATCATAAACAACATCTGTGAAGTTACGACACTCAAAGTTCAATGCAGAGGGAGATATTTTCTTTTACAGAAATCACTTTTTAAACGGCTGGTAGGGACTACGAGCTTCTTCCCGGGTTAGTGACATCACAAACCCTAAAAGCTTTCCTGTAGCTCAGTGGTCAGAGCATGGCACTAGCAATGCCAAGGTCATGGGTTCGATCCCAGGGATTGCACATACTCAAATACAAAATATATAGTATAATGCAATGTAAGTCGCTTTGGATAAAAGCGTCTGCCAAATGCATAAATGTAAATGTAAATGTAAAATTTACATAAACCCCGCCCCCGAGAACACTCAACAAAGGGGGCGGGGCCATGTTGGGCTGCTTTAGAGAAGAGGAAGAGTTGTTGTAGTAGAGTGTTGTTGTCATGCCGTCATTTTACGCCGGACTGCTTCACAAACGAGGCTCAATTCAACACAAAAGATGAACATGACGGCACATGCTAGTGGATGAGTTGAATCAACTCCACAGCAACTACATACATTTATCCACTAACCATTCAGAAACGTCCAGTTTCATTCTAAAAGTTGTAACTTCTTCCTGAGTCTCTCCATCAGTGTCGACTCCGGTTTGAACAATGTAAGGCTGAACACCGTTACTGACAATCCTCATTTTGGCTGCGTGAGATTCTCCAGCTTTGTTGTTGTTGAGCTGTTAAAGCTCCGCCCTCTTCTGGAAAGCGGAGCTCATTTGCGTTTAAAGGGACACACACAAATACGGCGTGTTTTTGCTCACACCCAAATAGGGGCAAATTTAACAAGCTATAATAAATGATCTGTGGGGTATTTTGAGCTGAAACTTCACACACACATTCTGAGACACCAGAGACTGATATTACATCTTGTGAAAGGGGCGTTATAGGTCCACTTTAATTCAGTCGTGTGATCATTCAATTCCTCCAGTCCTTCTGTCGTCTGATTGATAGTTTAGACTCTTTTATCATGTAAAAGTCTGTTTCATTTAAAAAAATAAACAATGTCAGGGTTAAATTGATGTTAAATGATAATATTTCCTGCACATGAAGCTGAAATGAGATGTGTATGAAACGACATCATTAGGTGAAGGACTAACTCATGTAACCGCGACTCACTGGAGGTGGTTTGTGTTCTCGTGTGAAGATCGCTCTCGTGACGTGATCCAGTGTGTGTCAGTGATCCGGCAGGGTTTCCCAGCAACACTCACACTAACAAACACCAGCAGCACATGGAGGATTTCTGAAGTTTTCCAGCACAAATATCCAAACATTCTTAAATCAAGATACATTTACTGGAGAAGAGAAATGACTGAAGATTAGAAGAGAAGAGTGATTAAAACAAGAACAAATATCTGCCAATGGAGTCATAAAAATAAACTTAATTCAAAGTAAAAACAAGATAATTTAACTTTGACTCCATTAACAGATATTTGTTCTTGTTTTAATCACTCTTCTCTTCTAATCTTCAGTCATTTCTCTTCTCCAGTAAATGTATCTTGATTTAAGAATGTTTGGATATTTGTGCTGGAAAACGAGACAGAAACACTGAGGAAGAACATCATGTTTTGCAGTGGAGTCGTCTATAGATGATCATTTTCAATGTTATTGTGCTCGTTGGATTAAAACGGTGTTAATGTTCTTCTGTTGGAGTGTGTCAGTGTCTCTTTCAGTCTATGAGATCTCAGAGCGATTTATTTACTTATATATTTATTATTTATGTTTAAATTGTTACTTTCTTTTTAAAGCACCTGCATACCAAAGCACATTCCTCGCACATGTAATTTGGCAATAAAAGTGGATTGTGATTCTGAAACACAAGGATAATGTGTGTGTTTATTCCTGCAGGTTTGCAGGGAAGATCCGTCAACATCCATGAGACTCCGTCAGGACACCGGTGCCAAATACAGTACGAGCTCCCATGATTCACCATGTTTTCATAGCATATAGTTTCATATGCAGCATATAGAAGTCCACTGAAGATCTCACATCACAGACATGATTGGTTCTACACACGTGTTTGAATGTGTTTCAGAGAGCTCATAATGCACCCGGCTTCATTTCCCAGAGATCCTCTTGTTGAACTGATTATATGAAGCGAGCGGCGTGCTAAAAGACATCGATAACATGATAGTAGAGTTAATTGAGCCCTGTGATCATCTACTATCACACTGATCCAGTGTCTTCTGTTCTGGTCCAGGTCCATCAGAACCGCTTCAGTCTCCGGGCCGGACGCACAGGTCTCTGGGTCGACTGCACCGCAGCGGAAGCTTGGATTCGGATCCAGACATTTTCAAAACGGCCAGTGAGCCTGAGAAAGGTGACGGCACTGTCAGAAGAACACGCTCGTTTCATACACTAATCTTTATAGTTATTATTATCTCTATAAACGTATGAAATGAGCCTGAAAACATCAGAGCACATACTGCATCACCACTGGATCGACCAATCAGCATCCAGGCCTTTATAAATATGATCAGACGGCAGTTTAATGGGATTTTATTAAAGGTTTCTGTGCAGTAGAGTTTGAGAACAGCAATTGGGACCAGTAATATCAGTTTTTATTAACATTTTCAAGTTATTTTAATTTCTTTATTTAATTAAAATTTTAGTATTTTTTAAAATTAATATTTAAGTTTATTTTTATTTCAGTTTTGCTTTTTATTTATTTCCAGTTCGTAATTTTAGTGCTTCAATTTTCTTTTAGTTAGTTGCCAAGGCATCATTTCTAATTTTTGTTTAGTTTAAGGTTTTCATCTAATATTTATATTTTATTATATTTGAGCTTTATTTCAATTAACAGAAATGTTTTAAATAGATTTAGATGATAATAATGTCATTTATCACTTAAAAGTATGGAATAAAAAATGTAATTGTGACTTTTCAATGACTTTATAACTGGCGATTAAATGTTTATATCTCAAACTTATGAGAAAAAAGTCAGAATTTTGAGATATTCTACAGGAACCTAGGAAAATTGACATCTTCACCCTATTATTAAAGTATTATTCAAATAAATTATGAACAACAAGAACTAATGAAATATTAACGACGGATTATGTTTGCTTTTTCCTGTCAGCATTTTGTTTTTCTGTGCATTGTTTTTGTATAGTAAAATAAAACCTGAAGTTGTAGTTTGCCTTTTTTTACCCAATAATTTAGTCAGATAAATACCTTAAACAACTTTATTGTTTTGTTCTTCCCTCATATTTAAAATATTAGGCAAATATCCAAATGTTCCTCATATTTTGATGGTATAATCTCTTTAACTCTTTCCCCTCCATTGACAGAATTTTCTGGCTTCCCATGTCTTCACTGTTATACAGTAGGGGGCGCTATTACACATCTTCTGAAAGAGTACAGAATCTCCAGATCAAAACACAGGCAAAGAAGAAGCGCAAACAAGCGATAAAAGCATTGCTGACGCACAAAGTTTTGTGAAAATGATCAAAAATGCTGGAGGTGGCTGGTAACTTTTTACAAAAACGCTGGCGGGGAAAGAGTTAAAAACAAACATCCCCTCTGGACATCCCTTTTGGTCACTACTGTAACCTCGCAATTACCTTTTGTATGTTTTTATACCGTGGCAGAAACAAGCTTCTATATTCAGTGTTTCCCGTTCCTCCCGCAGGTTTGAAGACCGGCCGTTTCCTGTCGGGCAGCGTGGAGCGCACCTTCTCCCTCCCCTCCAACTCAACACCTCCGGGCTCGTTCCTGCTGCCCTCGTACCCGCTGACCGCTCTAGCAGGAAGTCTGCTGACCCCGACCGTCCCCCACCGAAACCACGCCAAACCCTCGCTGACCATGTCCAGCACGTGGCCCAACAGACGTGACGTCAGCCCTCACCGCAGGAGCGACATCGCCGGTTAGTGCACTTCATCTCACAGGAAATGAACGAACCCACATGAGCTGAACTAACGAGCGCCTCTGATGATGTCACAGGTGAGGTGAGCTCCAGCAAGCGCTCTCCGCTGCCTCCTCGTGTTGTCCGCCAGAGCCGGACCGGCGGCAGACCCTCGTCAGAGCAGGACAGGAACCTGCGGCTGGATCTGTCCGTCAGCAGCGCAGGAGGGCCGGAGGACGAGCCGCTGGACCGCGAGGAGGTGAGCGTGACGCTCTGCCGCGCGTCTGAGCCGATTCCAGCCGCCCGTGACCTCGATCTGTTCTCGTCTTCTTCTAGATGCTGAACTCCTTGCGGTCGCTGAGGAACAGCGCGGCCAAGAAGAGGGCCAAAGTCAGCGCGAGCGGCTCCGAACCGGATCCAGACAGTCCGGACTCGGCGGTGAAGCTGGAGCTGGTTCCTGATTCTCCGGAGCAGACGTCCCCGTCCATCACCAGCCCTCTGAGCGAGAGCGGCCTGAGCAGCCTGTACTCGCCCCCGTCACCCAGCGGCACCAAGAGCAGGTCAGACCGGACGCTAACCGTAAACATGTTCAGTTCAGCTCCACATGAGCTAATTCTCATTCCTGACCGCAGCCCTGTGAACTCCGCTGAGAAACCACGAGTGGCGTCAGGAAGACGTGACCTCGGCGCTCAAGGTGGGTATGTGAAGCACACATCTGCATACGTGCTGTTATACGTGTGTCACGTGACCTCTGTGTGTGTTTGCCTCAGGCGTGACGCAGCAGGATAAGAGCCTGTCTGACGGGAGCGTCGGTGTGGTCGGTCAGAGACTCGTTTACTCAAACAGATCGTTAGATCCGGACGAGGAGAAGCCTGGCGATATGACATCATCATCACAGATCAGAGCCGCCGGCCGCGAGCCGCTCCGCGCCCTCAGAGCCGCTAAAGGTGAGCGGTCGAAAATACAGTAAAAATTGTGAAATATTATTCCAGTGTAAATCAGATGTTTTCTATGTGAATATACAGTAAAGTGTAATTTATTCCTGTGATCAAAGCTGAATTTTCAGCATCATTACTCCAGTCTTCAGTGTCAGTGGCACTGAAATTAATACTTTTATTCATAAAGGATGCATTAAATTGATCAAAAGTGACAGTAAAGACATTCAAAAGATTCTATTTCAAATAAATGCCGTTCTTTTGAACTTTCTATTCATCAAATCATCAATCCTGAAAAATAAAATGCATCACTTTCCACAAAAATATTAAACTGTTTTCAACGTTGATAATAATCAGAAATTATGAAAAATAATTAAATTAAATTGTAATAATTCACAATTTTACTGTAGTTATTTTAAATTGTAATAATTCACAATTTTTCCTGTAGTTATTTTAAATTGTAATAATTCACAATTTTTCCTGTATTTATTTTAAATTGTAATAATATTTCACAATTTGTACTGTAGTTATTTGAAATGGTAATATTTCAAAAAATGTTCTGTAGTTTTTTTAAGTTGTAATAATATTTCAAATTTTTCCTGTAGTTATTTTTAATTGTAATATTTCAAAATTTTTCCTGTAGTTATTTAAAATTGTAACATTTAACCATTTTTCCTGTAGTTATTTTAAATTGTAATATTTAAATTTTTTTACTGTATTTTTGATTAAATAAAATACAGCTTTGGTGAGCAGAAGAAACTTCTTTTTAAAACATTTAAAAAATCTAATTCCACACTTTTGTCCAGTAATGTCTGCGAGTCGTGTTGAATATCTTTTGATGTAACACGTTCTCATGTTTGTTTCAGGATCTCAGCAGCACACGTCGAAGTCCTGCAGTGCGCGCGACATGTCGGAGGGAGTGATCGGACGAGGTCGGTTCACGGCTGTTTTAGGGGCTGATGGTCTGAAACACTGCTGCTCTCGTCCTTCACTCGTCTTCTTTCCTCATTTCTGCAGGAGTGTTTGGTTCTGTTGTTCTTCCCAGTCGTCCCAGTGTGGCGGCTTCTCCAGATCAGGGCGACTCGTCCAGTAAAGCCGCCCGTGAGCCTCCGTCAGGCGTGTACGGCCACGCTTTCACCGGCGGAAACATCGACTCTGACGACAGTCCTGAACCGGAGGAGCTGCTGGTGCGTCTCAAACAAGCTGTTTCCATCCAAAGCTGTGAATTTAACTTGTGCACAAAATTAGAATATGGCATAAAACATTTGCGAATAAAGCAGCGTTTCCATCCCATGTGTTCAAAAGAACAAAATCATCACTTCCTGAGAAATTGGTGCAAAATATCAGTAATAAAACTCAGCATATCTCAAAATGTGCATAAAAATACATGGATGGAAACATAGCTAGTGAGTCACATGATGTGTGTTTTACAGGAGAGGGTAAAACTGTCTAAATTTGCACGTGACAAGATGCGTCAGCGCCGTCTAGAGCAGCAGGACGCGCCGCCCGCTCCAGACCCGACGAGACGTGATGTGAAAGGTGAAAGGTCAACAGCAGTGACAGCCCTCACTCAGCCGTGTCTGTCTTCTTCACGGTTTCTGCTTCTGTTTTCCAGACGTGACCCTGAACGGCTGCGGGTCGCTCTCGGATGAATCTCCCTCCAGTCCGACAGGACCACAGAACCCAGTGAAATGTCT
>RJVU01018862.1:245246-267600 GCA_003731715.1 Anabarilius grahami | reverse complement strand
ATAGCATCATAAGGCTGATATATGGATGGATACCGCTGCGTCTCATTGATGAAGCTCTTCTCCTCACAGGGCGACTGCAGTTTTGAGTCTGAGCTCATGCTGCATCTGCAGAAAGAAGATGTTGATGACGGCAGAACAACAAAACCAAACGCTGACAAAATCCCTCGAAAGAAGAGGCCAAAGTCCAAAGCGGCTCCTCGTTCTGATCACTGCTGGGATGAAGCCCCTGAAGATCAGCGACGAGAGAACGACACGACGTCTGTGACGTTGATCCAGAGCACGGAGAACCGGCTCGTCACACACGGTGGGTTTGTTCCGGACGAGGACGAGCGAGTCGACAGTGTCCCGTTCACCGATGACGGCGTCCATCCAGAGTCTGATCCACCATCACAACACGAGTGTCTGGAGTGTTTGCTAGAAGATCCCTGCGTTCAGCAGGACGAGAGCTTGGATCTACAGCACATGTTCTATCAGTCCGAGCAGAACGTCAGTCCTAAACGCTGCCGTCACAATCTGAGCTTTTCAACCAAAGCTTTTCAGATAATCCTCGACAATGTCAAAGAGCTCCTGTCCAGATCTCCACCACAGGGCTTTGATTTCAGTCTGCCTGACCTCAGTGTTCCCCCAGAAGAGCCGTTATCTGGGGCGTTTCAGGTGACCTTCAGCCTGGTGCCAGTTAACGGAGACCATGAGGAGCGTGACGCTCTTTCACCAGGCTGGGACGAGCTGTTTGATGACGACGCCGAAGACTTCACGAAAGCCGAGGAGCGACAAGAAGAGCAGGCGAGCCCGGACGAGAGCGTCGACCTGTTTGGAGACGACGAGGCTTTCCTTCAGCTGAGCGTTCCTGATGTTCGGACGCCAGACAAGAGCACCGGACCTGATGGAAAGCAGCAGACTCCTGTCGACGTGTCAGGAAACAGATCGAACGGCGCAGGATCTGATCAGGCGTTCAACTGCTCGCAGGACTTCTTCTCTGTGAACTTTGACCTCGGGTTTGAGTCTGAGGAGGAGGAATGTTTCATCACTGCATCTGCCCTGAAAGCGTCTCCTGCAGTCTCATCCCCACGGCCTCGTCCAGTCGAAGGAATCGGGAGATCTGATCGATCGCTGCTCGTCTCGGATCAGTGGAGTCCGGCGACGAGACCCAGCGCTTCCACGCCCAACCATGTGTTCCTGCCTCCAGCCGGACGACGAGCGGAAGATCAGACGCGACCGTCAGCTCGCAGATCCTTCCAGAAGACTCTGTCTCAGAGATCACTGATGTTTCAGCAGCGTCTCTCGTGTGCAGGTGATTGCGTTCTCTAGTCAGCTCAGTAGGGTGTAACGGCACACGGATCCGTACGGATCATTCTGTGTTTCCTTTAGCACTGGTTTTGTGTTTCTTTTTGGATCTGGAAAAGTTAGGTCAAGCTTTATTCACCTCAGGAGCATGAGCTCAGATCAGTGATCCACGATCAATCAGATCCAAACAGAAACTCAGAACCTGTGCTAATGGAAAGAACACACATTGACAAAAAGATTGAATCCAGTATTTGGAGATCATATAGCATAACCAAAGATTTATAAGCCATTTTTGACCCGAAACACCACAAGAAAAAAACCCCAAAAGCACAGAAATGACCAAACATGCATGTCACACATAATGACCATAATAAAAGGGGTGCATTAGACCTATTTTGTGTTTTCAAACAGCGACAGTAGCCAGTCATGAGATCCAGATCAGCACTTTCCTTGTACGTTTATAATGTCGTTTCCTCTGATGTTTTTTATGATGAACCGTGAGCTGAAGTATGTATGATTGTTGTGTGTTTCAGGCGTGTTGAGCAGCGACAGCGAGGGCGAGACTCCTCTCAGGACTCCAGCTCATAAAGTCAATCCTGTGTTTTCTCCAGAGGTCAGATTTGTCATGTGACACTAGCTCTGTTTCCATCCACATATTTGGATGCAAATCTTGGGATATGGCATAAAAAAATGCTGGATGGAAACGCTGAGATGCACTTAAAATGCTCATAAAAACATATGTGCTTAATTGAGGCAGACTCTTTTTTTTATCCAATAAGAAGACATGTGCATAAACTACGACAGAAACACATTTACTGAATAAATCCCTCGATACGCAACAAAAAACTCAGCAGAAGCTGTGATTGGATAACTGCACTAACCAGCAGACCAATCACATCGCAGCATCTCAAACGTCTGAGTTAAAGTCTGTCATCAGAATGATTTGGTTTAATTCCTCCAGAAGCGTCTCACATGATTTTGTTCCCAAACACCAGCATCCGAACGCAAGATCACATGCCAGCGTTCATTGTGTTTCATCTGACGCTCTGAGAACAACTCATTTATGATGGAGGAGAAAAGAGCCCGATTGAAGAAACTTAGTTTTATTACTGATATTTTGCTCCAGTTTCACAGGAAGTGATGATTTTGTTCTCTTTAACGCATGGGATGGAAACGCTGCTTGATGTGTAAATGTTTTTTTTTGCCATATTCTGACTTTTCGCACAAGTTTATTGTGCATCTTTGGGTAAAAACGGCAAGTTTCTCATGCTGAGATAAAGAGCAATCTAGAAGTGATGCCAAGTGTGTGTGCGTGTGTGTGTGTGTGTGTGTGTGTTTCCGCAGCAGTCAAAGATCTGCAGTGACGTGGAGTCTCCCGTTCAAGCATGCAGGAAACACATCGCTGCATTAAACACGGTACGACTGCGGCTCACGCTGCGTGTGTACACTGTGTTTCCACCATCGTTTCATTTAGTCTTTGTTTTTCAGTCGGAGGAGAGTGATGCTGATTTTCAGGACGTCACCCTTCATCAGCCCAGAGATGTGAAGCTCCGTCACATCAGGAAGCCTCAAGTACGTCACCCCGCTGGAACACGACCACCAGAATATATGGAAGAAGCGTCATGTCTTTGATTCTCATGCATCATTTCCTGTTTCTTCCAGAAGGTTGTCCGTCGTGAAGGGCGTCAGTTCCTGGACGAGGAGGCCGAGCTCTCTGAAGATGAAGATGTTTCATCGGATGAAGAAGATGGAGATGAACAAAACCATTCCCTGCAGGGGTTTGTGGTGAACGCGACCCAGTGCTCTCAGGGTCTGAACGGTGAGATTCGCTGCTTCTCATGTGAACGCCCACTGACACACACATGACCGCTCAGAAGTTTGGAACTTTTTAATACTTTTATTCATCGAGGACGCATTAAATTGATCAAAAGTGACATTTATAATGTTACAGAAGATTCTATTTCAAATAAATACTGTTCTTTTGAACTTTCTATTTATCAAAGAATCCTGAAAAATAAAATGCATCACAGTTTCCACAAAAACATTGATAATATGAGAAATATAATATTTAAGAAATGTTTCTTGAGTGGCAAATCAGCATATTAGAATGATTTCTGAAGTAAACGCTGAGCAGGGTTTGTGTCGTCTTCCCATCATCAGAATCTGAGATGCAGGCAGTCTACCTGAAGTCGGTCAGGAGTCCAGCGGTGCAGAANAAAATAAAATGCATCACAGTTTCCACAAAAACATTGATAATATGAGAAATATAATATTTAAGAAATGTTTCTTGAGTGGCAAATCAGCATATTAGAATGATTTCTGAAGTAAACGCTGAGCAGGGTTTGTGTCGTCTTCCCATCATCAGAATCTGAGATGCAGGCGGTCTATCTGAAGTCGGTCAGGAGTCCAGCGGTGCAGAACCGGGTCAGAATGACATATAAACCAAAAGATAACATGGATATCTTCTCACAGGTGAGCGCCAGACGCTTCGTTAAAGATCTTCATGACATGTTTTGTTTTCGTCATTCCGTCAAACTCTGCGTTTGTTTGTGCTGCAGGTGCCAGAACAGGACGAGACGTATGCGGAGGACAGCTTTGTGGTTGATGGCAGTGAAGATGAGGAGGAGAGTGACGCTGATGAAGAGCCTGTGGAGCTGATCGCTGAAGACTCGTACGTCGACGGGCGGAAACAGTACGCCACGCGCCGCAGGGTTCGGATACGAGCGGCGAACCCCACGGGAACAGTTCAGCCAGAGAGAAACAAACGCTCCCGGATCATTCGTGTGCAGGACTCCAGTGAGGAAGAGGAGGAGTGCGACAGACGAGACTCTGTGTTTAAAGTCCCGCAGTGTCTGCAGAGCGTCTCCCGACAGCCGGAGCGAGACGACATGAAGCGGCAAAGACTCAGTGATGAGGCCGCGCTGTCAGAAGAGCTCGACTTCCATCCAGAGAAACCGGTGAGACTCAAATGAGACGCACAGCAGCTCAACGTGCATGTCTACGTATGTATATTAGGGCTGTCGGTTTAACACGTTAATGTAATTAATTAGTTATGGGAAAAAATAACGTATATAACACAACCACCCCTGACCTACATAGCAGGGTAACAACTCACTGCGTGATGAAGCCTATAGAATGCAGTTAGAATGACACTAAAATTCAAGATAATTATTGTCTCATATTTGTATCATGATATAGTTAAGCAATATCACACGAGTAACAGGCACAATATCACATGAGTAACGAGTGCAGTATCACACAAGTAATGAGTGCAGTATCACACAAGTAATGAGTGCAGTATCACACAAGTAATGAGTGCAGTATCACACAAGTAATGAGTGCAGTATCACACAAGTAATGGCCGCAATATCGCACGAGTAATGGCCGCAATATCGCACGAGTAACGGCCGCAATATCGCATGAGTAACGGCCGCAATAACGCACAAGTAACAGGTGCAATATGACACGAGTAATGGGCGCGATATTGCACCTGTATACGAGTAACAAGCGCAATTATTAACGCAATGTCACAGGAGTAACGGCTGTAATATCGCACGAGTAACAGCCGCAATATCGCACGAGTAACAGCCGCAATATCGCACGAGTAACAGCCGCAATATCGCACGAGTAACGTCCGCGATATCGCACGAGTAACAAGCGCAATATCGCACGAGTAACAAGCGCAATATCGCACGAGAAACAGCTGCAATATCGCACGAGTAAAAAGCGCAATATCACACGAGAAACGGCTGCAATATTGCACGAGTAACGTCCGCAATATCGCACGTGTAACAAGCGCAATATCACACGAGAAACGGCTGCAATATTGCACGAGTAACGTCCGCAATATCGCACGAGTAACAAGCGCAATATCACACGAGAAACGGCTGCAATATCGCACGAGTAACGTCCGCAATATCGCACGAGAAACGGCTGCAATATTGCACGAGTAACGTCCGCAATATCGCACGAGTAACAAGCGCAATATCGCACGAGAAACGGCTGCAATATCGCACGAGTAACGTCCGCAATATCGCACGAGTAACAAGCGCAATATCGCACGAGAAACGGCTGCAATATCGCACGAGTAACGTCCGCAATATCGCACGAGTAACAAGCGCAATATCGCACGAGAAACGGCTGCAATATCGCACGAGTAACGTCCGCAATATCGCACGAGTAACAAGCGCAATATCGCACGAGAAACGGCCGCAATATCGCACGAGTAACGTCCGCAATATCGCACGAGAAACGGCTGCAATATCGCACGAGTAACAAGCGCAATATCGCACGAGTAACAGCCGCAATATCGCACGAGTAACGTCCGCAATATCGCACGAGAAACGGCTGCAATATCGCACGAGTAACAAGCGCAATATCACACGAGTAACGTCCGCAATATCGCACGAGTAACGGGCGCAATATCGCACGAGAAACGGCTGCAATATGGCACGAGTAACGTCCGCAATATCGCACGAGTAACAAGCGCAATATCGCACGAGAAACGGCTGCAATATCGCACGAGAAACGACTGCAATATCGCACGAGTAACAGCCGCAATATCGCACGAGTAACAAGCGCAATATCACACGAGTAACAGCCGCAATATCGCACGAGAAACGGCCGCAATATCGCATGAGTATCGAGTAACACAATTTTTTTATAAAGCTACTTTTTGTAATGTCTATTTAATGCTTTTCTTATTTAACACAATAATGACTTTAAATGATCTTTTGGGGTAATTTCTCAGCCAAATTTGATTTGTGATTAATTCGTGTGTATCGTAATTGTATTGTAATCGTGTAATTAATTAAATTAAAAACGTAATCGCTTGACAGCCCCGATGTAAATGTGTGGTCCCGTCTGCAGGTGGCCGTGTCGACCCGGAGTCCGTCGGCCGCAGACGGTCCTCTGAGAGTGTTAGTGGACAGCCGCTGCATCAGCGGAGGGTCAGAGGTCGTGTCGTGTCTGCGGCTGCGACACGGCCTCCAGGTTCACGTGTGTTCGCTGGTCAGCGCAGACTTCATCGTGAGCAACCGCATGGCCGTGGAGTGGCAGAGCGAGTCGGAGGTCGCCAGCGTCCAGAACCGCAAACGGCTGCAGGAGCGAATCCAGCGGCTGCAGGCGTCGTACGAGCGCGTGTGTCTGATCATCCAGAGCGACCGCACCAAACCTGGTGAGAACCACCAACATGAGAATATCCTGTATCTGACCGTTCCTGCATCTTTCATGATCACATGACGCAGTTGTCTCTCTGATGATGTCAGGTGAGGCGGTGCGAGTGTTTCAGCGCAGCCGCTACTATGACGGGACGCTGGCAGCGCTGGTGAAGGCGGGCGTTCGGCTCCTGGTCAGCAAAGGTCCGGATGAAACCGCCGCGCTACTGAGCGAACTGACGCAGGTGGAGAGAAGGAAAGGTCAGGTCATCGACGTACCCCTGGAGGTCAAAGGTCACCGGCAGCAGGCTCTTCAGTTCTGCTTGACACTGCCGCACGTGAGCTACATCAGCGCGCTGAACATGTGCCATCACTACAGCTCCGTCGGTCACATGATCAGCAGGTACGTCAACTCTACACCTGCTTCTGAACTGAAGTTATTCCCGACTGACTCTGGTTTCTGCTGTTTCAGTTCAGTGGAGGAGCTGCAGGCGTCTGCGTGTGTGAGCCGCTCCAGAGCCGAGGACATTTACCGCTGTCTGCGCTACAGCTGCTGCTAACTAACTTATTCTCAGCACTTTAATGCATTATGAAATGTGGATTCATGATGGTGGAGTAATCAGGATTATATCATCTGTTTATGTGATGTCAGTATGTGTGTTTTCTGTTAAGGAAAGTTCTGTACAGATCAGATTATGAATGTTGCCATTATGGTAATGAAGTATTTATGTTTACAGGTGAAGTGAGCAGGTGCCATTTTGAGAAATAAAAGAGCTCCATTTTTTTTAATAACCACTCAACTATTTTCTCCTTCAGCGTAATCGTGTGTGTGTGTGTGTGTGTGTGTTTGAAGTTCAGGTTCAGGTCTGGTTTTGAGCCACTAGAGGGCGCTGGACTCCACTGGACCTTCATCCCGCTCAGTTTCTCTCTTCCTCTTCATTATACACGCATCAATATTCGGCTGGTAATGTGTGTTTGTTATGTGTGTGTATATATAGATATATTAATATAAATACATTTTTTATTTACTGGAGAAGAGAAATGTGTCAAAATGAAGTGAGTTTGTGCTTAAAACAAGAACATATATCTGCCAATGGAGTCCAAAAAATAACCTTATTTTCTCTTTGAATTAAGTTTCTTTTTTTGACTTTTCTCGCCCTGACTGTAAATCTGGGGGAAAATCTGCACAGAAGTCGTGTAGTTTATTCCAGCCTTCAGTCGATTAGCGTATGATGGCCAGTTTTTCCTCTGTAATCATTTACAAAGTCAGCAAGCATCTGACGCTCAGTGTTTTGTGCACGTCTCACATGCCAAGATTAGACTCAGATGTAACCTATTTACATTCATGAGAGTCTGTATGTAAATCTAGTCAGTTAACCCTTAATAATGACCCACAGACAAATATTCCCGAATGTGTTTCCATATTCATTTATTTAATGTTGAAGCGTGACTGCTGATCCGTGTGTAACTCGTGTTCCCTTGACATTCATGAAGTAAAAACACCGACAGTCAGTCAGCTAAACCCCTCATCCTATTTACATTCATAATAATACTGGAGAACAAAAACAAATTATGCAAATATACATCAGGAATATGTTAATTACAGTCATGTCAGGAACGAGTCACGTTTAAGGTGCATGTAAAGATTAAATAACCATTAGAAAATATGTATGTAAACATGTTAGGACCATTTCTTGGACAATCTTCAGGTCTGAGAGTCTCAGCAGCGACACTTTTTACAGATCTTGGCATTTAAAGATTTACTTTTATATTTAAATGGAAAGTCTCGAATTTTGTACCTGTGAAGAAACACTTGCAATTTCGGTGGAAAAAAGGTGCAAAACTTGTACCTTGAGGAATGCAACAGCTTGTCAACTTTAACTTCATACCATATTTACCTCTAAAATGGTTCATAGTAGTACCTGAAGGATACTCTAGAAGGCACTGATGTGAACCTGGAAATGCGTGGAAGTGAAATGGTTTTCAGCTATATTTAATGATCTGCAGTTCAGGAACCTTTAATGCTTGTTAGTTAAGACATCATAAAATCCCTCTCGTCAGGCTAATAATAAGTTCTACTCACTAATTCTAAATAAGGTACAACGACGCCCCTTTAACAGTAATGCTCAGATGACAAGCTGTTGCATCACTATAGGAGCATTTTTTGCACTTTTTTTCTGATGGCGTGAGAACAGGACAGAAATAAGTCACAGTTAAGCCTCTCACATGTGGTTCTGTCCAAAAGCTCCTGTGATTCATCTCTACGTCGGTAGATCCTTCATCAACATCAGATGTTTCTATGGATGATGATCTTTAGCTCAAACAGTAGATCGCGGCGCTCACAACGCCAAGGTCATGGGTTCGATTCCCAGGGAAAGCAAGAACTGATCGGATGTAACTGTGCAAGTGGCTTTGGATAAAAGCACTGCCAAATGTGGGAATCCTTGAACCCAATGGAGACTTTCTCTCATCCCAATATTTCAGTGGTCCATCAAACATTATTCAGCCTGATTGACCTTTTCTCTCTTCATAAGTTCATGTCAGAAGGATCCATGAAGTCTTTCAGTCACAGGCTGCTGTGCTGCAAGGTCGGCATGGACTCGCAGTCCTTCACGCATTCGTCCTCGCGCATGTACATGAGGAAGAGCGTGACGGTGGCGAAGGTGGTGGCGTTGACGGGGAACGCTCTCAGGAGAGTCGAGGTCAGGCCGCGAGTGAACATCCTCCATCCCTCCCGCCGCCAGCTCTGACGGACGCAGTCCACGATGCCGTCGTACCTGTTGGCTCCGCCCACGCCATCCGCCTGGAGGCGGGACTTGATGACGTCCACGGGGTAGGTGGAGATCCAGGATGCGATTCCCGACATGCCGCCCGCCAGGAGCAGCTTAGGAATGATGTAGCCGTCGTCGGGTTCGCAGCGCAGTGATCGCGTCAGCGTGTCGTAGGTGAGGAAGTAGACGCCAAAGCCGGGCGTCTCGCGGATGACGGTGGTCACCATTCCTCGATTGATTCCTCGGATTCCCTCCTTCCGGTAGATGCGGACCAGACAGTCCAGAGAGTTCTTGTAGAGCTTCCTGGACGGGCTCTTCTGGCCCGTTCCCTGCATCTGCATGCGGGTCTTGGCCAGCTCCATCGGGCAGCAGATGACGCACTGGATGAGTCCGGCCGCCGCGCCCGCCAGGAACTGATGCAGCGGCGTGTCTGCGGCCAACATGCGCATGGCATTGCCCTGGACGCCGAACACGATGGCGTTGATGAAGGTCAGGCCCATCATCGGGGAGCCGATGCCCTTATAGAGGCCCAACATCTGGAGAAACAGAAACGGAGTGAAGGGTTAATGTCTTCAGAACCCGAAACCCTCCGTCTCTCAGACAGATATAGATGTTCCCTGTGCTTAATTTAGCTCCGCGTGCTCATTCCTGACAGGTCTCAAGTAACTCCTGGAGCTCAGCAGGGTTATTATAGTTAACTAGAACTAAAACCAGCATGTTAAACTTTCACGCCAGAGATTTTTAATGATTTAAAGATCTGCAGTTCAGGAACTTTCAATGCTTGTTGTTTGTAAAGACATCATCAGGCTAATAATAAATCCTACTCACCGATTCTTGGCGAACGATTGACTGGAAGCAGTGATACGTCCCGCGGTACAAGGGCTTGTCCACACTTTGAACCTGCAGTCGCACCTAGAACAGAGAGTTTTTCCCGTTACAGAGGAATTAATGCTGTAATCAGGCCACTAGTAAACAGCAGAAATCACAAAGAAGTGAATGAAACTAGATTTAGGTGATGTTTGCCCTTTGCTGTGTGTGGAATTATATTCAATGACATTCCAGTCCAATGGAAACAGAGGAATTGACCTGGTCTTTACTTACTAGGTTAAACCTCCGTGCGGCCGGTGTAACAGCCTCACTCTCATCTACAACAAAGCAATACTTTTGCTGTGAAAGACCCTTCGGCTGTGAAGTTATGATCAGGTTAAAGGCACCAAGGCAAGACGAGAGATATTCCGGCTCAAACGGCTGGTGCTAAAGACGCTTCAGGTCCAAATATGTGCTTAATGCACGAGCTCATGAGCAAAAGCAGGCGTTTTGTATCTTGCCTTTTGCCTTTAAGTACAATTCTCATTGAGTGTTAGTTTTCATTCACAGAAACACGCATGCAACACTAATGACAATCTCTAATACTCAATGCAATACACATCTCTGAGCATTTGTGTGTCTCAGCTGTTGGTTTTTAAAGTCCGGTGAGAGTTTGTAGTTGAGCACAGTAAAGGCATGCTTCTTGATCAGTGTTGATGCACTAAATCAGCTACACATTTGCCAGATGCTTTTATCCAATGGGAATGTCAGCAAAATGTTTTTAGAATATATTTTTGTTGGTCTAAACATTTCAATCAATTCTTGCATTGCCTGTTAGTGCCATGCTCTACTCTTTCACAGGAATGTCAAGCTAAAACATTGACATATTAATATAATTTGTAGTTGTAAATACATTTCAATTGATTATAAACTCTTAAAAATAAAGGTTCCAAAAGTGGGAAGAACCCTTTGGTTCTATGGCTGTTTAAGGTTCTTCATGGAACCATCAATGCCACTAAAGAACATTTAGTTTTAAGAGTGTACATTCTAGTACATGATGATTTATCAAACCGCAAATGCAAAAACACTTTGATTATGTAACACAAGCGGGTCAGTTTGTTGGTCCATCCCCACATGCGTTCAGTGTTCGAGCCAAACGTACCTTAACCGTGTCGAACGGATGTCCGACCAGCACACCTGCGGCACCTGCAACATGAGAACATTCATGTATTTGGCAGATGTTTGTATCCAAAAGTGACTTACATTGCATTCACTGTATTCTTTATGCAATCTGTTCATGCATTCCCTGGGAATCGAACCCATGACCTTGGTGTTGCAAATCTGTTTCACTATACTCTTTAAACATTTACATTCATGCATTTGGCAGATGTTTGTATCCAAAAGTGACTTACATTGCATTCACTGTATTCTTTATGCAATCTGTTCACGCTTTCCCTGGGAATCAAACCCATGACCTTGGTGTTTCAAATCTGTTTCACTGTTTTTACATTTACATTTGTGAATTTGGCAGATGCTTTTATCCAAAAGTGACATACATTGCATTCACTGTATTTTTTTATGCAGTCTGTTAATGCTTTCCCTGGGAATCGAACCCATGACCTTGGTGTTGCAAATCTGTTTCACTATACTCTTTAAACATTTACGTTCATGCATTTGGCAGATGCTTGCGTCTAAAGTGACTTTCATTGCATTCACTGTATTCTTTATGCAATCTGTTCACGCTTTCCCTGGGAATCGAACCCATGACCTTGGTGTTTCAAATGTTTCAGTTTTTACATTTACATTTGTGAATTTGGCAGATGCTTTTATCCAAAAGTGACATACATTGCATTCACTGTATTTTTTTATGCAGTCTGTTAATGCTTTCCCTGGGAATCGAACCCATGACCTTGGTGTTGCAAATCTGTTTCGCTATACTCTTTAAACATTTACATTCATGCATTTGGCAGATGTTTGTATCCAAAATGACTTGCATTTCATTTATTTGCATGTGATTAGTTCATGCTTTCCCTGGGAATCGAACCCATGATCTTGGTGATGCGAGCGCCTGCTCTACTGTCTGAGCTTCAGGAAGGCAATCTCAAGATTTCAGACCCTGTTTTAACTCTGTCATGATGATTAGGAGCATGTTATATTTGACTGAAACGTGTGATGCAATCGTGTTTGAGATATGACGAGTGTTTGAGCTCTGCTGCGGCCGGAGTCCTTGACCCGTGGAATGAAAGCGCAGCGCTGCAACTCCTGCGTCATACGGGCATGTGGCAAGACCTGCTTGACCTGACGATGTGACAATCACAGAATCATGATCTACTGATGTCTGTGCCGTTGAACTACAGAGCTGTGCCGCTCCTTAAGTGTCTGGAAAACGTATACATGCTTCACAGGATCATTCCTGTTTAATGAGCTTTAGTTCAGAATGATTGAGTTTGATTTAGCAGCATGTGAAGGTATGATGAGCGTTTCAGACTGAAGAATTGCTGCATTGCATTGATATCAGAGTAGGAATGTCTGGGGTCAAGGAGTTGACGGGTACAACGGCTCATTCTCAATCAGTCTCAACTCCAGTATGAGCTCAGTACACTAGATGTAGGATTCATGCTGTTCAATACTTCACATGTTATTCGACTCGTACTTGAAGTGCATTGAAATGACGCGTGATGTGTGTCTTACCTCCAATACATCCTGCAACAAAGTCCAGAGCCATTCCTGAGGTGATGATGATGATGATGATGAAGAGCCGGTGGTCTGTCCCTCTGATCTTCTGCTCGGTGTGTTGGTCTGCGCTCACCAGCAGCTGCTGCCAACGGGGCCGCTATTTTTACTGAATGAAGTTGATATGAAGGGGAAAGTCCATCTGTGACCAATAGAAGCTCAAGGATGAAGAAACACCCCCATCATCATCATCATCATCATCATACACGTCTGTGCTTACAGACACGATTTACTGCTGCAGGATCTGATTAACAGTGCAGTAACTTATCATTGACTAAAACCATTAAAAATAAAATAAACTTTTTTTATTTTTTATACTTTTTGTCTTTCCATTCAAACTCATTTAACACAATTATACAAATAAACATTTCCTTTAAAGACATAATTTTCCCCAATAATTGCTCCTTTTCTTTCTTCTACTTTCTTTTCCTTTCCTTTTTTGATAATACCCACCAACAACGCATAAAAACACATAATTAAAGCAATAATTAAATACTTTAACATATCAAAAAGTTAACATTCACATATATATCAAGCCCTTTTAACTCATAATTCCTAATGAAAATTTAAATAATATTATTTAAACATCAAATAATAATAAATAAATAAAAAAAGAAGGGAGGATTATATGAATTAATGTAATATACATTCCTTTATTTTATATTATATTCTTTGATTTTAGAGGTGTCCAGTACTTTTGCTCTTAATTTCATCTCATTGAATGTACTTTAGATCCAACCAATCATTCAAACTTTTATTACTTTAAAAGCCGTAATTCTCAGTATTCTAAATAAATATAACTCGTCTTTAGTAAGCAGCATAGATTCTATATTTTGTATCTTTATTATGTTTGTTTTTTAAAAAATTAAGAATTACTGTCCAATTAAAAGTACAAAATATGAGTATAACTTCTCCAACATCCTAAAGATGGATATTTCTGCTGTTATGAAATATCTCATATTAATTTTCTATGCATATTCTTGCCAATATTGCATTTAAAAAAACATTTATTTTATTGTCTAAATCAACTTCCCATTTTGTTTTAATATTATATAAACCCATATCTTTAATTTCTTTAAATATATTATTTATTCTTCCTATAAAATGATATAATCTGAAATAAAATCAAACTTATTTTATTTCAGCTAATTTCCAAGGCAACATTTCTCATTTTAATTTAGTTTAACTTGAACTAAAATAGCTAAAAATGAAATAAAAATGAATAAACACTTTATAGACATATAAAAAGAGAAATGCCAAAACTTACTAATTTTGTTTCTCGCCATGAAATCACTGATGTGTCCTTAAAATATTATAATAATTGAGTAGCTAAATATATTAATAAAACGATCACTAGTCCTCGGATCTGAAGCTGTTCGCTATGAATAATCGGTACAGTAATTATTTGTAGAACACGTGACTGCAACTTTAATTCTTCATCATCA
Organism: Anabarilius grahami; assembly: GCA_003731715.1. Taxonomy (NCBI): domain Eukaryota; kingdom Metazoa; phylum Chordata; class Actinopteri; order Cypriniformes; family Xenocyprididae; genus Anabarilius; species Anabarilius grahami. The sequence continues at coordinate 253,404 of RJVU01018862.1, read as the reverse complement.
TCATCATCGTCAGTGCAGTGACAGAATGAAGAGCAGCGCCACCCAGCGGCCGCTGCAGGAACACAAACACTGATCTGATCTGACACTTGCTGTCTTTCTCTATGACACAGCTGATGCTCGTGCGCGTCAGAGACTCACTGCGTGTGATCGAGGACTGAATGAGTTCTGAAGGAGACTGTGACCTTCGGTTTCACATTTCACACACACACACCCGTCTCTGCGACACACGGCACGCGCTTATCTTCTGCATCGTTGTTCTTCATCATCATCATCATCAGATCGACAACCGGCGTTTCTCCGCTGATGATGTCACGCGTTCAGCGGATCGAACCGAGTGAATCCGATGCTTCTGTTTAATCGGTTCTGAATCTCTTTGATCGGTTCTGCTGGTTCTGATCGTGATGCATCTCGCAGATTTCATCGCCGGTTCTGTCGGAGGTACGTGATCACGTGAATCATCGGGGTTTCAGGGTCAGTTTTTCAGCACCTGATGAAGGTCAGTGTGTGAATGTGACATCTGCATATATTTGGGCCGTGAGAAGTCAATTAAAAATGCTCACAAAAATAGGCAAATCTCAAATAGATAATTTGCATATTCATACAACATAACTAGATTCTGTTATTCTGCATTTGATTCGAGCTGAAGAATCATATTCATAATTGATGTCCATAATGAATAGTTTATGATGTGTGTGTTCAGGAGCGTTCGGAGTGGCGGTGGGGTATCCGCTGGACACTGTGAAGGTAAAACATCATCATCATCATCATCTTCATCATATGCTGTATCCAGGTGTGTAACGGCTGCTGATGTTGCAGGTGAGACTCCAGACGCAGACTCATGATTCTGGCGTTTGGGAATGTGTGAGAAGAACCTGCAGAACTGAAGGAGTGAGTATCAGACACACAAACACTTAAAGTCAGCATGAAGCAGAAGTCGAGCTATTGTGACGGATATCCGAGTGAAACGCTTCGCAAACAAGAACAAATGTAGGGCGGGGCTTGATTTTGTTCGTGGGGAATTGATCGGATGTTGTGGTTTGCTATTGGTGGATCTCATGTGAGTGACAGGTTGCCCCGCCCTCATCATCAGAGAAGAGAAGAGATGCCGCTGTTATTCTGAATGAACATGAATTTAAAGTGGACCTATAATGCCTCTTTCACGAGATGTAATATCAGTCTCTGGTGTCTCCAGAATGTGTGTGTGAAGTTTCAGCTCAAAATACCCCACAGATCATTTATTATAGCTTGTCAAATTTGCCCCTATTTGGGTGTGAGCAAAAACACGCCGTATTTGTGTGTGTCCCTTTAAATGCAAATGAGCTGCGGTTCCCGCCCCCTTTCCAGAAGAGGGCGGAGCTTTAACAGCTCAACAACAACAAAGCTGGAGAATCTCACGCAGCCAAAATGAGGATTGTCAGTAACGGTGTTCAGCCTTACATTGTTCAAACCGGAGTCGACACTGATGGAGAGACTCAGGAAGAAGTTACAACTTTTAGAATGAAACTGGACGTTTCTGAATGGTTAGTGGATAAATGTATGTAGTTGCTGTGGAGTTGATTCAACTCATCCACTAGCATGTGCCGTCATGTTCATCTTTTGTGTTGAATTGACCCTCGTTTGTGAAGCAGTCCGGCGTAAAATGACGGCATGACAACAACACTCTACTACAACAACTCTTCCTCTTCTCTAAAGCAGCCCAACATGGCCCCGCCCCCTTTGTCGCGTGTTCTCAGGGGCGGGGTTTATGTTAATTTTAGGGTTAGTGATGTCACAAACCCGGGAAGAAGCTCGTTGTAGTCCCTACCAGCCGTTGCGATTTCTGTAAAATAAAATATCTCTCTTTGCATTGAACGTTGAGTGTCGTAACTTCACAGATGTTGTTTATGATCAAACAGCAACATTACACACTAACTGAAGTTAAAAAAGTCAAATCATAATCAACCAGCTCTTTAACACAATAATGGTGTGTTTCAGGTCAGAGGTTTCTATCGAGGGATGTCGATGCCGGTAACCACCGTCTCCATCAGCTCCTCTCTGGTTTTCGGCACTTACAGGAACGTTCTTCATTACCTGCATCAGATGCGGCACAGAAGCGCAGCGGATCCTCACCATAAAGCTCATATTTTTCTGTCTGGGTTCGCCGGAGGCGTCGCTCAGGTGCGCTTCGTCGCTTCATACCACCCGTGTTGTGTGTCACTGCATGTCCTGCTGTATAACCAGCTGCGTTTGCTCTGGTTCCAGGTTTTGGTGATGTCGCCCGCAGACATCGTGAAGGTCCGTCTTCAGTGTCAGATGGAAGGGCGGAGATACAGCGGCCCGCTGCACTGTCTGCTCAGCATCGCCCGCGGCGAGGGTCTGCTTGGTCTCTATAAGGGTTCTGCTGCTTTAGCCCTGCGCGACGGACCCTCCTTCGCCACCTATTTCCTCACTTACAACACCATCCGTGATTCACTGTCTGCAGAGAACCATCAGCCAGGTAAACTCATTCGAACCTGAACTTATAAACACATCAGAAGTTCTTATTCAATACATTTAAAGAGGCTGTATATGAGAATTTTAATGCATTAATTGCTTTGTCATTGTGTGAACAGCTTGTAACGAAACTTAAAGGACACCTATAATGCCTCTTTCACGAGATGTAATATCAGTCTCTGGTGTCTCCAGAATGTGTCTGTGAAGTTTCAGCTCAAAATACCCCACAGATCATTTATTATAGCTTGTTATACAAGCCCATTTTTGAAAGGAAAAACATGGTTTTCGTGCATGTGACTTTAAATGCAAATGAGCTGCTGCTCCCCACCCCCTTTCCAGAAGAGGGCGGAGCCCTCTGTTTGGTCTAAACCTCTGATATATGGTAATGCTAAGCGCACAGAAAACTGACTGTCATATGGTGCGTCATGTGAGTATCAAACCAAGTTCTCTTTCACGTGTTACTGCGCTTAAACTGTCAAATACACACAAGGTTCACAAACGCAGTCGGTTATGTCTGTGAACATAAACAGCATAGAAAAGAAATCTAAAGTGTGTATGAGATCTGTGTATTAAAGTGACAGCAGCATAATATACAGTCATTTTACGCCGGACTGCTTCACAAACGAGGGTCAATTCAACACAAAAGATGAACATGACGGCACATGCTAGTGGATGAGTTGAATCAACTCCACAGCAACTACATACATTTATCCACTAACCATTCAGAAACGTCCAGTTTCATTCTAAAAGTTGTAACTTCTTCCTGAGTCTCTCCATCAGTGTCGACTCCGGTTTGAACAATGTAAGGCTGAACACCGTTACTGACAATCCTCATTTTGGCTGCGTGAGATTCTCCAGCTTTGTTGTTGTTGAGCTGTTAAAGCTCCGCCCTCTTCTGGAAAGGGGGCGGGAGCAGCGGCTCATTTGCATTTAAAGGGACACACACAAAAACGGCGTGTTTTTGCTCACACCCAAATAGGGGCAATTTGACAAGCTATAATAAATGATCTGTGGGGGATTTTGAGCTGAATTTTATGAATTAAGAAGCTTGTGTACTTTATCACTAGAAAGAATTGAAATAACCCATTAAACATGAAAGTATTATGCAATCATTGAAGACGTGGATATTTTATGCCTTTTGGCATAAAGTTGAGAACCATAGAGTTCACTAAAATTGTTGTTGACCGTCTGGTGTTTTCAGGCTGGCCGGTGGTTCTTCTGGCCGGTGGCGTGTCCGGTATGTGCGGCTGGGCCGTCGGGACGCCCATGGATGTGATCAAGGCCCGTCTGCAGGTGGACTATGTGAGCGGCCGGCGCTACAGAGGATTCTTTCACTGCATCGCACACAGCGTGAGGACCGAAGGCGTATCCGTCCTGTTCAGAGGCCTGACCGTAAACTGCATCCGCGCTTTTCCCGTCAACATGTCCGTCTTTGCCACGTACGAACTGGTCGTTCGCTTCCTGCGTTCAGCGTCATGAAGGTCATGGTCAGATCTTCTTTGCACAAGTTTTGCGTCATGCACAATAACGTTTGTGTTCCACTGTGAGCTGCAGAAGCTCATGAACCAGAGTGAATGTGTGTCATCTGTATTAATATATATTTGAGTGTTTTGCAGTGTCTACCTCCAGATGCGTCTGCTGAAGAGCATCAAGAATGTTTAAGGGGTTGGATTCAAACTCGTGTTTTTCTTAACTATTCCTGTCATTTCCATCCAGCGTTTTTTATGCAATATCCCAAAATGCACATAGAAATAGGTGGATGGAAACATATCTAGTGTTAATCAGGTTTAACCCTTTACTAACTGTCGCACAAACTGTGTTTAATCTCAGTTGTATCTGACTGTGTTGAGCTCGTATCAGGGATTTACACATTAACGCACACATAATATGCACCTATGTTTTCAAATGAACCGTTTACACAGAATGAGTAGAACAATAAACATGTCATTTACAACATCTGTGTGTGTTTATTCATCACAGTTGGCGTCAGGTTTATTAGACAGTGAGTTCATTTCTCTGTGGTTGATCGGTGTGCACTGAAGGATCTGTTGTTTCCTCTAGCAGTTGAAGCGTAGTTTCCGCGGGGTCATGAACTGTCGGACGGTCTCGTCTGTCACCAGTTTGCGTCTCTCCTGATGCGCGGCGATCATGGGCTGAAGCGTCTCGATCAAACACTTCTTCAGTTCGCCGGTGAGCAGAGCGCCGCTCCTGTAGTCCTGAAACACAACCGATTTAATTAATTAAGAGATTTAATTCGTACTTTATTGTTTGTGGTTTTAGCGAACTATAATGAGCGAGTCTGACGGCATCAGTGTCTGATCTCACCTGTCTGATCTTCTCCAGCTGTTCATCGTCGTCCAGAAAGAACGTCAGATACATGAAGGAAACGTCCACGTCTGGATTCCCGCCGAACTTCCTGTGCTCCTCTACTGTGTCCTTCCCGCCGGAGAACGCGTGTTTGTTGACCTGCAGCAGCAAGAGCTCGTGTGATTCTCTGTCACGTCTTAAACAGTTCATAATAAGAGTGAAGAAGCACCTTGTTCTTGATCTGCTTGGGCGTGTCTGTCAGGAAGATGGAGGAGTTGGCGTCACTGGCGCTCATCTTGGTCTGAGCGCCCTGAAGCGCCGGGAAGAACGTGGAGTGAAGCAGAGCGGGTTTAAGATAGCCGATCCGAGGAGCCACGTCCCGCGTCATCCGGAAATATGGATCCTGAGGAACAGAGGATCATGTGACGTTCAGTAGCATCACTTCACACTTTAATGGCCTGAGATTATCTCTTTAATTATTAGTTGTACTGAGTTTTTGCTGCATTTACAGTTTTGACCACCAGGTGGCGCCAGCCTGAAGCGTGTCCAATGCTAGTGAATCATTTTATAAGCTTGGGAAAGCGTATGTGAAGATGGATCTGAGCATCTCACCTGATCGATGGCACACGGAATGAGACACTGAACGTCGTTCCTGTCGCCGAAGATCTGCGGGAAAGAGTTACTGAAGGACGGAGCTGCTTGAATGGCTGGGAAACTGATTTTACCTGCGGACACACACGATTAAACTCCGACTGACGAACACTCGTTCAAACACTTCTGACAGAAGAAGAGCGCTGCTCACCGATACAATCACTGTCTGTGAATCCAAAGATGCCTTTGACCTGGTTAAACGTCACATGCTTCTGAACCTTCACAACGTTTCTGTAGAACGAAGGACTCGCCCTGTCGAAGAAACACATTCACAGTAAATTCAAGTCAAATGTATTTATACAATACAGTTTCAAAGCAGCTTTACAGAAAATCCTGATAATGTTTACAATATCTTTGAGCTGTGATAATAGTTACATTTTGAGAACATATAAACAATATAATAATAATAGCAGTTATTTGCATATGCAGATGAGATGCGGTTATATAATAATAATAAGGCTTATATCCATATGAAGATGAGATGTGGTTATATAATAATAATAAGGCTTATATTCATATGCAGATGAGATGCAGTTATATAATAATAATAATAGCACTTATATCCATATACAGATGAGATACGGTTATATATTAATAATAGCACATATCCATATGCAGATGAGATGCGGTTATATAATATTAATAATAGCACATATCTATATGCAGATGAGATGCGGTTATATATTAATAACAGCGCTTATATCCATATGCAGATGAGATGCGGTTATATATTAATAACAGCGCTTATATCCATATGCAGATGAGATGCGGTTATATAATATTAATAATAGCACATATCTATATGCAGATGAGATGCAGTTATATATTAATAACAGCACTTATATCCATATGCAGATGAGATCCAGTTATATATTAATAACAGCACTTATATCCATATGCAGATGAGATGCGGTTATATAATATTAATAATAGCACATATCTATATGCAGATGAGATGCGGTTATATATTAATAACAGCACTTATATCCATATACAGATGAGATACGGTTATATATTAATAATAGCACATATCCATATGCAGATGAGATGCGGTTATATAATATTAATAATAGCACATATCTATATGCAGATGAGATGCGGTTATATATTAATAACAGCGCTTATATCCATATGCAGATGAGATGCAGTTATATATTAATAACAGCGCTTATATCCATATGCAGATGAGATGCGGTTATATATTAATAGCACATATCTATATGAAGGTGAGATGCGGTTATATATTAATAATAGCACATATCCATATGCAGATAAGATGTGGTTATATATTAATAACAGCACATATATGCAGATGAGATGCAGTTATATATTAATAATAGCACATCTATATGCAGATGAGATGCAGTTATATATTAATAATAGCACATATCTATATGCAGATGAGATGCAGTTATATATTAATAATAGCACATATCTATATGAAGGTGAGATGTGGTTATATATTAATAATAGCACATATCTATATGAAGGTGAGATGTGGTTATATATTAATAATAGCACTTATATGTAGATGAGATGCAGTTATATATTAATAATAGCACATATCTATATGCAGATGAGATGCAGTTATATATTAATAATAGCACATATCTATATGAAGGTGAGATGTGGTTATATATTAATAATAGCACATATCTATATGAAGGTGAGATGTGGTTATATATTAATAACAGCACTTATATGTAGATGAGATGCAGTTATATATTAATAATAGCACATATCTATATGCAGATGAGATGCAGTTATATATTAATAATAGCACATATCTATATGAAGGTGAGATGTGGTTATATATTAATAACAGCACTTATATGCAGATGAGATGCAGTTATATAATATTAATATAGTAGCAGATGAGATGTAATAGCGCCCCCTGCTGTCAGCACTGACACGCAACTTGAAGACGATGCAGTAGAAAGACGTGAGCAGTTTTACCCCATATACTCCAGATCAGAGAAGAGGAAGGTCTTGTCCAGGTCGAATCCGCAGGCGATGATGTCTCTGGCGTTCTCCACCGCGTACCGATGGCAGTCCTCCAGCGACAGGTCCTTCCACAGGTACTTCTCGTCATCCGTCATCTGAATGACCAGAGGGACGTCGAACACGTCCTGAAGCCACCTGAGACACAATGGACACCGTCAGCGGCGGAACTGACCACAGACTCACGCTGGACACGGATGACACTCACTTAGTGAAGATGAAGGGGATCAGGTGACCCACGTGCATGGCCTCCGAGGACGGCCCGCGGCCCGTGTACAGATAGAAGGACTTCTGCTTCTCGAACGCGTCCAGGATCTGATGCATGTCCCTGCCCATCAAAACATGTCATATGATCATCACCCAGCCTTAAAGTTTAGAAAGACCCTATTTATACTGTGAAAAATTATTATAAATACGCGTAAAATATTTTTGGAAAATGTTTCTATTAAGTTACTTTATTATTACTTTCTGTTAGTTTTTTATACTCACTATACAACTTTACCATTATGTGTATTTATATTTGTAATATTTATTCACTTTTATTATTTATTTAAATTTAATTTGTTTATATTTTATCTATACACTTTAATCTATTTATTTATTTACTTTAATCTATTTAAATCTAATTTTTATTAGTTTACTTTAATCTATTTATTTATTTAAACTACTTAATTTAATTTTTAAAAAAATGTAATTTTTATATTTTTATTTTAATTTTAATCTATTT
>RJVU01018862.1:227619-242280 GCA_003731715.1 Anabarilius grahami | reverse complement strand
CACACACACACACTCTCACACACTCTCTCACACACACACACACACTCTCTCACACACACACACACACACTCATGAACACACTCATGCACACACACACACACTCACACACTCACACACACACACACAGCATGAGGATCAGAACACAAACCAACCGATGAGTTTATCGTAGTCGACTCCTTTGGCGCTGCTGGTGGAGACGTTCCACGGATCCACCTGATCATCTCCATCATCTTCATCATGATCTTCATCGTTCATCACAGCGTCCGGCGGTGGGCGTCCGGCCTGATAGTCCTGACCGGTCAGCTGTTTATAGTCCGCCTTCAGCTTCAGCAGTAACTGGACAGCAGCGTCGACCTCAGCCTGCAGGAGCACAGTCACATGACCCGCTTCAACATCAGGAAAACATCATTTCTTTACAATTTAAAAAATAATAATAATTTAAAAAAATTGTTAGTTTAGAGGAAAAAGTGGTAAAAATAAAAATTTGTTTAAAAAATAAAATAAAAATGACAATACAATAAACTTTTGAATAAAAATAAATAAAAATTAGATTCGAACAATAAGCGAATAAATAATGCACCAGTACATAAATGAAAAATACATACATAAACATTAGATTAAATGAGCTAATAAATAATGCATCTATGAGTTGTAATAAAAATCTGATTACAAATAGATATTTTAATAAATATGTAAGTACAGTGCTATAATAAGTAGGGAAAATGTATCATAACGTTATATTTTCTGAATAATATTTGTACATATATTATTTTTTACAATATAAATGGGCCTTTCAGACTCACTTTACTGCCCTTCTGAGCTTTGATTTCTCTCACTGCGTCTCCCTGAGCTCTGAGCTGCTCATGCAGAGCCCTCGGGTTCGAGTCTGCCGACATCTTCAGCTGTGACACACACACACACACACACACTGAACATGATGTTATATTGTGACATGAAGCTCCTCTCTGACACATGCTCTGCCGCATGTCAGCCTCTAAACACTGATCTGAGATCAGAGTCACGAGCAGCGCGCGCACGAGTAATGATGACACGTTAAATTCAGTGTTATATAGTAATGAAGAATAAACAAACGTACCGGTTTGTGTTGATGATTTAATTCATTCAGCTTGCATCAGACTCTCTGTGCCAGTGTCACACCGATCACTGCCCTACCGGAAACATTCGCTCCGCGTAGTTCCGGTCGCATCTCTCACATTGTCAGTGAAAATGATTGTGATTAAACAGTTTTAGTCGTACTCTACTTACTTAGATAATGAAAATACATACAAGCTGTTTAATATGGGATGTGTATTTTATAAACACGAATTATTATTTCAAACGAGACTCTTATTTTGTCGCAAAAACAAGCCGCTTCCTCTGCAGGTGCTTTTCTCTCAGAGAAATAAGTGACGCTGATTATTTCCACACAAAACTAATGTAACAGTCATTTAAATGAGACTTTTAGTCGTACTTTGTTTTACTCAGATAACGGTAATGGATAACAGCTTTTTATTAAAAACGAGACTCTTATTTTGTCTGTAAGTCCCTCATTCGCTCTTCCGGAGTTTCGCTGTCTGATATTTCAAATTAAACACCGCGCGACAGACACGAATATTCATCATATAAACAAGAATATACTATAGTTATACGAACGGTGTTAAACGGATACACAAACGCTTCTATTATGATTTGGCGGACAGATGATGTTGATGTCAGTTACTCGTCGTTTAATGTGAGTTTTTGGACATCTAGTGTCTTCTGCTGCTTTTAATTATTATAATAAATTCAATATACATTTGGCGTTTTATTTTCTGTAATTTATATTAAATAAACGTGTAATATTCTCTCTGTTTACAATAGTTGAACTCTTGTTTGACCGTTTTATTAATATGAATATTATTCTTTCTTAATCTAATTGTTTTATTTTAATTAATTTTAATTAATTAACACACATACATGTATAATATTTTTTATATATATGCATATATGTAAAAGATGATATATATATATGTGTGTGTGTGTGTGTGTATATATATATTAAACATTAAAAACATTCTTATCCATGCAGACGTGTGGTTTGTGAGTGATCATCATGGCTTCACTGGTGGATTATGAGGATTCTGACAGTGATCCGGATCAAGAGCGTCTGTCTGCTGCTCCTCAGCCTCATCTGGAGCTTTATAATGATGGAGCCCTCATCATGAGCTCCTCATCATCATCATCTTCTTCATCAGCAGCACAGAGCTCCTCCGGCTGCATGAAGAGAGCGCAGCAGCAGCCGCCGGCCGCAGTCAGGCCATATATTCCTAAAAGACAGCGCGTGTCCACTGCAGTGGTCCAGACACCAGAGACACTGGACACACGTCCATCTGCTGGAGCTCATCTGCTGTCCGAGGTGTCGGAGAGAGTCCGGCCGTTCCTGGGACGAAAGCACGGACGGGCTGAGCTGCCCAGACGACTGCAGTGTTGCGTTCAGGCCCATCAGGGTCCAGTGAACACCCTGCAGTGGAGTCCAGTGGATCATCTCAGTCACCTGCTGCTCTCTGCGTCCATGGACAAGACCTGCAAGGTATGACTAACCTAACTTAACCTAACCTAACCTAAACTGAAGTAACATAAACTAACCTAACCCAATCCAACCTAACCCAACCTAATTTAACCCTAAACTAAACTAACTTAACCCAATCCCTAACCCAAACCAACCCAATCCAACCTACACTAACCTAACCCAACCTAATTTAACCCTAAACTAAACTAACCTAACCCAAACCAACCTAACCCGATCCAACCTAACCCAACTTAATTTAACCCTAAACTAACCTAACCCAATCCAACCTAACCCAACCTACACTAAACTAACCCAACCTAATTTAACCCTAAACTAAACTAACCCAACCCAATCCCTAACCCAATCCAACCTAACCCGATCCAAACTAACCCAACCGAAACTAACCTAACCCAATCCCTAACCCAAACCAACCTAACCCAATCCAAACTAACCCAACCGAAACTAAACTAGCCTAACCCAACCTAATTTAACCCTAAACTAAACTAACCTAACCCAACCCACACTAAACTAACTTAACCCAACCTAATTTAACCCTAAACTAAACTAACCCAACCCAATCCCTAANCTGCTCTCTGCGTCCATGGACAAGACCTGCAAGGTATGACTAACCTAACTTAACCTAACCTAACCTAAACTGAAGTAACATAAACTAACCTAACCCAATCCAACCTAACCCAACCTAATTTAACCCTAAACTAAACTAACTTAACCCAATCCCTAACCCAAACCAACCCAATCCAACCTACACTAACCTAACCCAACCTAATTTAACCCTAAACTAAACTAACCTAACCCAAACCAACCTAACCCGATCCAACCTAACCCAACTTAATTTAACCCTAAACTAAACTAACCCAACCTAATTTAACCCTAAACTAAACTAACCCAACCCAATCCCTAACCCAATCCAACCTAACCCAACCGAAACTAAACTAGCCTAACCCAACCTAAATTAACCCTAAACTAAACTAACCTAACCCAACCCACACTAAACTAACTTAACCCAACCTAATTTAACCCTAAACTAAACTAACCCAACCCAATCCCTAACCCAAACCAACCTAACCCGATCCAAACTAACCCAACCGAAACTAACCTAACCCAAACCCTAACCCAAACCAACCTAACCCAATCCAAACTAACCCAACCGAAACTAACCTAACCCAATCCTATCCCAAACCAACCTAACCCGATCCAAACTAACCCAACCGAAACTAACCTAACCCTAACCCAAACCAACCTAACCCAATCCAAACTAACCCAACCGAAACTAACCTAACCCAATCCCTAACCCAAACCAACCTAACCCAACCCAATCCAACCTAACCCAACCTACACTAAACTAGCCTAACCCAACCTAATTTAACCCTAAACTAACCTAACCCAAACCAACCGAACCCGATCCAAACTAACCCAACCCAACCGAAACTAACCTAACCCAATCCCTAACCCAAACCAACCTAACCCAACCCAATGCAACCTATCCCAACCTACACTAAACTAGCCTAACCCAACCTAATTTAACCCTAAACTAACCTAACCCAAACCAACCGAACCCGATCCAAACTAACCCAACCGAAACTAACCTAACCCAATCCTATCCCAAACCAACCTAACCCAATCCAAACTAACCCAACCGAAACTAACCTAACCTAACCCAATCCCTAACCCAAACCAACCTAACCCAATCCAACCTAACCCAACCTACACTAAACTAGCCTAACCCAACCTAATTTAACCCTAAACTAACCTAACCCAAACCAACCGAACCCGATCCAAACTAACCCAACCGAAACTAACCTAACCCAATCCCTAACCCAAACCAACCTAATCCAACCTAACCCAACCTAAACTAACCTAATCTTATCTCACAATTCTGTCTTTTTTCTCACAATTGCGAGTTTATATCTTACAGTTCTGAAAAAAGAATTGTGAGATAAAAAGTCGCAATAACCTTTTTATTTTTTATCCTGTGGCTGAAACAAGCTTCGATTTGTGTTTGCCTGTGCAAAACCCAAAGCCATGATGATTGGTTGTTGTGGGTGGTTGCCAGGGTGTTGCTATGCGGTTGCTAGGGTGTTTTCTTCCCGAGTCCTGCAGCCTTGCGTCTCTGTGATTGTCTGCATTAATTGGCAAAAAACCGTTTAACTTAAGAGTGCAACTTTTTAACTTTTTTGTTGTTGTTCAAAATCAACAGTCAATACACCATCAATCCCTCTTCCAGAACGTGTTTTTGTCTTATGTAACCCGCTCCGAGCAGGATTCGAACCGTGGTCTCCGGCGTGGGAGTCAGGCGCTCTAACAAGGAGGCTAAAGATCAGCTTCTAGCGTCAGTTCTAGTGCATCTCTTGAGATCAGAGTGAGGTTTACACGCACAGCTCTTACTGGCCTACAACAGTTACACTCACCCCCCTAAACCTCACTCCCATCCGGGTCACGGCACCAAATGTTACCGGTTTTACTGACCCGCTTCGAGCAGGACTCGACCTGTGGTCTCCGGCGCACGCATAGCTCTTTCTGGCCTGCGACCTACACTTACACTGATTCACTATGGTAAGTGTTTATATTTTAGACGTGTCGGGATGGTTTTCACAGGTAACATCTTCAGCTTTAGATCCTTTACATCTAAATTGGTTATTTCTCTTAAGTAAGTAGTGAATGTTTTATGAGCAGCAGGATAATCACATTCATCCGCACAGAGCCGAAGCACAACCAAAACAATGTTCTTCCGCAAAATGCATGCAGTTTTGTTTTTTAACCACTAGAGGGCCAGAAGCTACATAGTGAACATTTAATTATGATTTTTAGAAATGATGTGGGTCTTGGCGTTTCCATCCAGCGTTTTCTTATGCAACATCCCACAATTCACATAAACCATGTCGATGTAAACACAGCCACAGTGTTCAGGCAGAACTTGCTGACGATGGAAGAGCAGCTTGATGTAAATGTCTCTGATGCGGAGCAGCTCCATCACGGTCAGGTTATTATGTGTGTCGAGGCCCAGGAGAGACGCGCGCTCACATTCATGTCCTGAGGAGAGGAGAAATGACGCACATTCAGACACCGCTGAACTAGTTTCATGCACCTGTGCTGCGAGCAGCCCCCATAATGAACCATTCAAATATTCATGAGAAATTGTCTGTTCGCTGAGGACAGATGCTGTGGTTTCAGGATCGATAAACCAGAGACTAGTTTTTCATCTGTAGTGTGTGTTTGAGTTGACTTCAGTCTGTTTCTGTTGGATTTGATTGTGAAGCGGTGTTGGTGAGGTGATGTTTGGATCACGCTAATCTTGTTCTGCCCGCGGCGTCTCAGTCGGATATGAGAGCCGCCGCTATCAGATGCTGTTTGATGTGTGTGAGTTTAATAATGAGAGGGAGGACGCGTCTGGAGGGTCGAGGAGCGGCACGTCATCAGTGAGTGGAGCCGCCGCTCTGATCCTGAACACAAGAGACGCTCCAGCTCCTTACAGGACATTCCTTCATTCACCTCTTCCTCTGAACACTGGCTTTATCTGCAGTGATTCGGGATCATTCCCGTCCACGCAATTCACCCAAAAATCAACACTAAATAATCATGTTTTTATATAAATCCTCTCTTGTAGCTTGTCAGTACAGAAGCCCATTTCCACCAAATAATTTTGACTTTTTAATCTCATAATTTTGACCTAGTATGTCATAATTGATTAATATGTCAACTTCGACTCATGCTTGACTTTATGACAAAAATTCAAAATTATGACGTAGCATATCATAATTTTCGCTTTTGACTTTTTTGACTTTTTTTTCGTAATTATAGTCAGATGTAACTAATTATGATTTTTTTTATGTCATAATTATGGCAAAAAGTTAAAATTATGACTTAGTATGTCATAATTGAGTTGTCAATTTTGACAATTTTTAATTATGACTTAATTACAGGTTTTAATGTTAGAAAGTCAGATTTTACTGTTATGACGTCATAGTTAGTATAATTTAGTACGTCATAAATATGAATTAGTATGTCATAATTATGAATTTATGTCATAATTATGGCAAAAAGTCAAACTTATGACTTAGTATGTCATAATTGAGTTAATATGTCATAATTTTATGTGTCATGACTTTGTGTCTCATAATTGACTTTTACTTTTTATGTCAATTTTGACCAAAAACAATTTTAATTATGACTTAATTACAGGTTTTAATGTTTTAAAGTCAGATTTTACTGTTATTATGACATGTCATAGTTAGTATAACTTAGTATGTCATTAATATGAATTAGTATGTCATCATTTTGACATTTTATATCATAATTAAGACTTTCCAAAGCATGATTTTTTCCTTATGTGGCAGAGATGGGCTTCCAAATACCTGAGACTAAACAAGTGTGAAATTCTGAACTCTTATTGTGAAAAAGTTCATCCCTTTCTGTTTCGGGTCAATTTAATCAAGTCAAGTCAGCTTTATTTATACAGCGCTTTTACAATGCAGATTGTGTCAAAGCAGCTTTACATTGATAACTGGTACATAACTTTGTCTGCACAGCAGCTCTTAAAGAAAAGTGTCAATGCAGGCAGATCAGAAGCACTGTTGAATAAATGTCAAGAATACTGTTGAATATCAAATGTCAAGTCAAATGTCAAGTGTCCCCAACTAAGCAAGCCAAAGGCGACAGCGGCAAGGAACCCAAACTCCATCAGGTGACATCAGGTGGCAAATAGGTGTTAAATTGGAGAAAATCAACATTTTTATGTTCAAAAATAGTCCCACAGACAATTTCATGTAAATGTAAGTCTTAAATTTCTCATGTATTTCATATTTTAATAGTTGACAAGCTATGAAAAGTTTTACCTGACTGTTTACTGTCTTTCCATTAGTTGAATTTTGGTGAATTTCATGGAAACCAGTGAGGCTCAGTTTGACCTCAAATACCATCATAGTCTCCTAAACCTGTACAACCTTTCCAAAACACAGACTTGTCGAAACTTTGTATGCACATTCACATATCAGCATTTCAAGCAGTTTAAAAATCAAATAGGAGGATTTTAATGTGAGATCTGTCATGAGAGAATGAGTGACTGTCGGGTCGAAGCAGCTTTAATAGAGTAACACTTCATGTTCTCATTGAGCGAATCTCTGTGTTTGTAGGTGTGGGACGGTGTTGGCGGTGGGCGGTGCTTACAGACGTACTCCGCCCACCGTGGGGCGGTGCGTGATGCGTGTTGGCTGCCGTGCGGGCGACGCCTCCTCTCAGGATCGTTTGACGGAACGGCTGCGCTCACTGACGTGGAGACGGGTGAGTTTCCCTCCACAGCACGACCCTCACTTCATAAACCGACTCTGATATTATCCTGATAAATGTCCCGAGAGTCCGTCTGTTGCGGATCATATCAGGACAGACGCCGTATTCCAGCTGGAACATGGAGGATGTTTTTATTCTCCGCACAGATGAAAGTCATTCAGTGCAGAAAGATGAAGTTCCAGATCAACTTCTGTGCAATAAATGCAATAATCTGATGTTCTTCCTCAGTGTTTCTGTCTTGTTTTCCAGCACAAATATCCAAACATTCTTAAATCAAGATACTTTTCCTGGAGACGTCAAAGTTTTGCGGTGTGTTTTACTGCACATTCAGCTGCTCATCATGAGAGACACGTTTCTTATCGGCCGTCAGCGCTGTGCTAATTACATTACTTAATTAAAAGCACTGAGGAAGCGTGTTAATCATGCAGGAGGAGGATTCTTATCGGCTCCCCAAACATCAGCCACATTCTCACCATTCACAGAAAACACTTTACAATAAGATCTCATTAGTTAACAGTGAACAATACTTCACATCATTTAATAATCTTGATGTTAATTTCAACATTTAATACATTTTTAAAACTAAAGTTGTATCTGTTAGCATCATTTAATGCACTGTGAACATGAACAAACAATGAAGAATTAGATTTTTATTAACTGATGGTAACAAATGAGATCATATTGTAAAGTGTTAGAGAAAAACAGTGAAGTCGCAGCAGAGACTGAGATCAAATCCAACTTGATCGTATGCAAATCTCCTCATTAATATGCATGCATAAGTTGATCATCATATGATTCATGTCACCGTTTAATTAATCAGCAACTAATAAAGAGATTCACCACTGAGCTGCTTTACCAACATTCACAGTTTGTCCTTAAACACGTCGATGTTGCAAAATTCGTCAATTATGAAACTAATTCATATCAGCTCTATAGAAGACGATAGAGTCATTATTCAGATCAAGTTCTGTTCTCGTCTGATAGTGTCGGTGCAGATAAATTACAGTCTTACTGAATATTAAGTGTCTTTTAAACTAAAGTAAGGATTGATTGATTGATTGATTGATTGGCCGATGGCTCCTCAGGTCAGACCGTCGCTCAGATGGAGAACGGCTTTAAGGTGACCTGCGTCGCCCCGCGACCTTCCGACCCCGACGTGTTCCTGAGTGGCGGCTTCAGTTCAGAGGTCAAAGCCTGGGACGCCCGCTGCCGTAAGGTCAGTCTGATTCCAGACCCTTCCCATGAGCCTTTGGACAGGACTGACAGACGCTCTGTGTGCCGCAGGTGCTGCGCGTGTATAAAGCTGCAGTTCAGCAGACGCTGGACGTCTTGTTTCTGAGCGGCGGCCGAGAGTTCGTGAGCAGCACCGACGCCGTCAGTCGAGACTCGGCCGAGCGAACGCTCATCGCCTGGGACTTTGAGAAGACCGCCAAACTCTCCAACCAGATATTCCACGTAAGAACCTTCCCTCTCCACATTCATTTATCCAGATACATGAGAAATGTGTTTTCCTTTTAAAATGGACAGAATCGTAGATCCTGAATTTACTGTATGACACGGAATGTCACAGAATTTGTCAAATTTTTGATGAATAAGTAAAAAGCAGGTCAGTACATTTAAATCAAGTCGCGATATAGACGAGTGTCTGTGAATATTAAACCACAAAAAGACTATTTAAAAATGAATCCTGCATGTTCTCTGTGTCTCTGCGGGAATGAATGGCGCAGATGCACGGTTTCATTGTCACACGTGACACTCGCGGTGTTTTCAGCCTCTCACTATATGAGGACCTGAATGTATGAATTTCATCTCCAGAGCCGCTCTGAGAGTCTCTTCATCAGTATTTTACAGTTTCTAAACTATCGTCATATCATAAACACTGGTCTTCACCGCAACCCGTCAAAATAAAAGTTTGGTTTAACTTGAAGAAATTGTGACAGAAATATATTACTGTTGTACAGTAGAATCTAGCTATGTCTAAATGTAATAAAAAATAGTAACACTAATAATAATAATAATAAAAAAAACTTTTAATTTTAAAATTAACTATTTTTTAAGGAATAATCACAATTTTTCTTCCATATTTTAATTTTAACAGTAAAGCTCTGTTGTGCAGCTCTTTGAGTGACAAAAAAGTTTGTTCATATGATTAAAAGATAAATTAAATGAATGTTTTATTCCTTCATCTGATTGCCAGCAAAATTAAAATACACAACATTTCTGGGGGGAAAAACATTTAATAGAAATTTTAGTTTTTTTAACAAAAAAATAATAAATTTTGTTGTTTTTATGAATTCAGTTAATTAGACATGCTTCTTGATTATTAAAATTTAATTAAACCATTAAAATTAAATCTAGAAAACTTGACCCACAGAATTTGGTAAAAATAAAATGGAATTTGAGGAAAAAGTAATACGTATTTCAAGGGCCCTAAATGTAATTTTTGTAAAAAATTTATAAATTGTTGTTAAATTGTATAAATTTCTTATTTTTAATTAATTAGGCATTCTNCATTCTTTTTGATTACTAAAATTCCCAAAAACAAAATTTTAACGAAGAAAAAAAAAAAAGTAAACCAGAAAAATTACAATCAGAAAAAAAACTGAATTTGGGAAAAAATAAAACGGATTTCATGGGGCCCCTAAAACGCTCTCCATCCACACGTCTGACATTTTTCAAAAAAAATTTGAAACGTCTGAAAAGCTCAAATCATCTCACTGCGCATGTGTGAAACCAAATAAAAGCTCGCTGAGGTGAAGACGAGAGGATACAGTTCTCACAATATTCATCTGTTTTTACATCCACACGACAACAAGAACACACTGTCAGATTGATCCAGTTTGGAAGCGTCTCAGTGTTTTCAGATGAATGCAGACTCATGTTGTTGATGTTGTCAGGAGCGCTACACCTGTCCGAGTCTGAGCGCTCACCCGCTGGACGACAGCTTCATCGCTCAGACCAACGGCGGCTACATCGCCCTCTTCTCCTCCCAGCGGCCGTACCGCATGAACAAGAGACGCAGATACGAGGGACACAAGGTCAGCGCCACTGACACATCCGGAGCAGGTCATGTGACTGATCATGTGACTGAAATCTCTCGTCTCATTGGTTGCAGGTGGAGGGTTTCGCGGTGCATTGTGGGTTCTCCGCAGACGGAAGCGTTCTGGTCTCTGGTAGTTCTACGGGTTCTGTGCACTTCTACGACTATCAGAGCTCACGGAGCCTGAAGACGCTGGACGCTCATGAACACGCGTGTGTGTGCGCCGCGCTCCATCCCGTCATCCCCGCCGTCACGGCCACCTGTGATTGGACGGGAGAGATCAAGATATGGACCTGATCCTTCATCTGCCAAAGAGCTTTACAATTATGTGAATCATTTCCTTTTAATGCTTTTAGTGTTTCAATATGAAGCTTTTCCTCATGAAAACATGCAGAATCCACTGAATCTCTAATTTACTCATCAATTCACACTAAGAAACGACATTAAAACAAGTCCATCATTAAAGTTTATTTAGTAAAGAAAAATACAGCAAATATATGGAAACAGAAACAGTTTTCTATGAAAATGAATTTCATGGTTTATCTTGTAGATAAAAACAGTGTTTGTTTGAAGAGCTTCAGTATCGCACCTGAATAATGTCGTACGATCCTGAAGATGAAATATGAACACATATTTACAATTAAACCATTTTCAAACACAGGAGCTGCTTTAGTAAACAAAAAATGGTAAGATATATATTTATTGTATAAGAATAAGAACAATTTGGTGATTAATTTAATTTAATTGTGTATGGAAAGTACCATATACACAAACAAAACTGGGCAAATAATAAACCTAAGATCCTAACTGATACAATATATTGAGACTCGTAACAGATCCAAGAAATAAAAAAAGCAAATGAAAGTATAAAATACTGTCTCTGTGTCGAACTAGACGATTCGCTCAAAACAAACGGGAAATTTCATACAATCGCAGAGACACAGTGTTTATATTTTTCAATAAAATGAACTAAGAATGGTTTAGTAGTAGTTGTCTCTGCATATTAAAAGATGAGATTGAGATTGCTGGAGCAGCTGAGATGTTCTTCTAGTTTGTGACGTGTCGGTGTTAGTCTGACAGTGACGCTTTCACAACATTGAGTGGCCTGACATGTCAACTTCTGACTCAACCAATCCTGTGAGTTCGGGGCGGGGCTATCTGTCTGACTGACCAATAGCAGATGAGGGTCCAAAGGGAGAGTATGAGTGTTTGGAAACACGCTTCAGGTGTGACATCAAGCCCCTTATACAACCATTGGTCATTTTTCTTCATCCAATAAAACTCACCATGATAAAATCCCACAATACAAATATGCAACAGGAAAATGGTTTGCAAACATGTTGACATTATTTTACTGTGCTGATGCTTTTAACACTGCAAAAAACTGTTCTTCCTCAGCAATAGTTCGGACTGAAGATATTGAGTCTTGTTTTCTGAAAAAGGCATTTGCTGCGAGTTTGTGTTGAAAACAAGAACAAATATGTCAAAGGGGTAGGAAAATCATCTTGTTTTCCCTTTGAATTAAGATTATATGACTTCATTGGCAGATATCTGTTCTTGTTTTAAGCACAAATTCACTTAATTTTCATCAATATTTCATTTTGTCGTTTTTCTTCTCCAGTAAATGTGTCTTGATTTAAGAATGTTCAGATATTTGTGCATATTTGAACATCAGTTTTTGCACTGAACCGCAGTACGTTGAACACTGATGGTTAGTTAAGCAGCGTTCCATAAAGCTGTGCTTTGGTAAGACTGTCTTTGCGACTGAGTCCCGCGTTTCCAGACTTTTGATGCTGTGGCGTCTTTTTCTGAAGATCCTTCTTGTAGCGCTGGATGTCCAGACTCTTTAGTGACTCGACAGAACTACTGGGACTTTCATGTGCGTAATCTCTCCGTAAAGCGTCTTCATCCGTGTTCTGCTTGTCTTTGAAGAAGCTGCTCGTTGAGTCCTGACCAGCATCCTTTGAGCGGAACATCAAGCCCTTCTTCAATGCGTTCAGGCTAATCTTTGGGTTCAGAGCGGGACTTGATCCCGCTGACGCAGGGAACCGCAGATCCGGTGCTCGCGTGTGGAAGACGTGGTCTCCCTCCTGGAAGCTGCTGTAAAGGGGACCCAGTTTGATCTTGGCGGGACCGACCGCAAAGTGACGCTCTGAGAAACTGAAGGGAGAAGCTCGTCTAGGGCTGCAGAAGAAGGTGTTCATGTCCTCCACGCTCATCTGCCGCCAGACGCCCCTTGGATCCTCAGGGACATGGACCTGTCTGTCCCCGTGAGCTTCAGACACGCTGTAGCCGTGTGCCAGAGAACCGCCGTTCTGGAAGCTGCTCGACTTGGAAAATCCTGGATGTTCCTTTCCATACGAGGATGGGTTCTTGTGCTCATAGTCTCCATCACGCCAGTTGGTGAACAGAGCCTGCTGGGACGACGACACTTGAGCCTTCTCATCCGACGCCATACTGAAGCTGGAATAACAGGCCGGAAGAGATCCGAAAGGGTCTTCGTGCAGAGAGAAACTCTGAGGCAAACTCTCGTCTTCCGGGTTGCTGTCAGTGTGTCCTCGGATCTGTCCACTCTGGTCTGCGCTCTGCCGTCGCTCCAGCCAGCGGTCGTGCCGCCGCTCATCGGTGGGACAGTATAGCGCCGTGTCGCTGCAGTACAGATCTGACAACTTATACGCCGCGCGCCTCTGAACTTTGTCCGTGCCGGATGGGAATTCTTGAGCTTGAGGACTCGGCGAGCGCGTGACCGGACAGCTTCTCCCGGGCTCCGGTTTCTCCAGGACCCTGCCGATGACAGCGGTGGGAACGGCGTCTGAGCAGGAGTGATGCAGCGCTACGCTCTGGACACGACCCTGCTTTTCCATGTGGGAACTCACTCGCTCCTGAAGATCAGCGGGAAGCTGCAAACAAACAGAGACACCAATGAGAGAAACTCAATAGAGATGTGAAACCATTCATAGAGAAGAAACTCTTATCTGTTTTCTACAGAGCTCCTAAAGGGACATGGTGATCAAAAATAGTAAAACATTTGCGTTCTCTCGCAAAACTATTGCGTTCCCCCAAGAAACTTTGCGTTCTCTCGTAAAACTATTGCGTTCCCCCAAGAGACTTTGCGTTCGCTCGCAAAACTATTGCGTTTCCCCAAGAAACTTTGCGTTCTCTCACAAAACTATTGCGTTCCCCCAAGAAACTTTGTGTTCTCTCTTAAATCTATTGCGTTTCCCCAAGAAACTTTGCGTTCTCTCATAAATCTATTGCATTTCCCCAAGAAACTTTGCGTTCTCTCTTAAATCTATTGCATTTCCCCAAGACATTTTGCGTTCTCTCATAAATCTATTGCATTTCCCCAAGAAACTTTGTGTTCTCTCTTAAATCTATTGCATTTCCCCAAGAAACTTTGTGTTCTCTCATAAATCTATTGCATTTCCCCAAGAAACTTTGTGTTCTCTCTTAAATCTATTGCGTTCCCCCAAGAAACGTTGCATTCTCTCGTAAAACTATTGCATTTCCCCAAGAAACTTTGTGTTCTCTCTTAAATCTATTGCATTTCCCCAAGAAACTTTGTGTTCTCTCACAAATCTATTGCGTTCCCCCAAGAAACGTTGCATTCTCTCGTAAAACTATTGCATTTCCCCAAGAAACTTTGTGTTCTCTCTTAAATCTATTGCATTTCCCCAAGAAACTTTGTGTTCTCTCACAAATCTATTGCGTTCCCCCAAGAAACGTTGCATTCTCTCGTAAAACTATTGCATTTCCCCAAGAAACTTTG
>RJVU01018862.1:188817-223829 GCA_003731715.1 Anabarilius grahami | reverse complement strand
GTGTGTGTGTGTGTGTGTGTGTGTGTGTGTGTGTGTGTGTGTGTGAGTGAGTAAGTGTTCAGTGTGAGTATATTTGTGTGTGTGTGTGTGTTTGTGTGTGAGTGGTTCAGGTAAGCCCTATGTTTATGGGCAGTTGTGGCCTAATGGTTAGAAAGTCAGACTTGTAACCCGAAGGTCATGGGTTCGAGTTTCAGTACCGGCAGGAAATGTAGGTGGGGCGAGTGAATGAACATCGCTCTCTTCCACTCTCATTACCACAACTGAGGTAATGCCCTTGAGCAGGACACTGAACCCCCAATCGCTCCCTGAGCGCCGCAGCAAAAACAGCTGCCCACTGCTCCGGGGGTGGGTGTGTGTGTGTGTGTGTGTTCACAGTGTGTGGAAAATGAGGAAAACAGCTTATAAATCATACAAAGTGATGTTTTTTGAAAAATGTAAAAATGCAGTAAGCTTTCTGTAAGAGGGATAGAGGGATGTCTATGGAAAGTCCTCATAGAACGTGTGTGTGCGTGTGTGTGTGTGTGTGTGTGTGTGTGTGTGAGAGTACCTCAGACAGTCTGTGCGATCTGTAAGGAGATTTTCCGCACTGGAGCAGTTGAGCTGCCAGATTACAGTCTTTCCTGTACAGATCCTGCAGGAAAAGAAACACAAACCGTTACTGCCGTTATAAACCGTTACTTACATGATTTAATTTGGCAAATGATTATTCAATATACAACGCAAACATTTACTGACAAACACAGCAGAATCAGAAACACAGTTTCGACATGCTGATGATCCATTAGTCTCTTGAACTCTTCATATCTCTGAACCACAAGTGTTTGCGAGGGAACACTGGCTCAGTGGACCCTATCTATGAACCTAGAGAGAAACCACGATGCTGAAGCAGCAGCAGCTTCATCAGAGAGATCTCAGTGTTGGGAACCTTCAAAGAAGACTTCCTGCTGGCAGAGGATGACTTCCTGTGAGCCTGTGTGATGATGAAACATTCAGCATTGCGTGTTTCTGAGTCGTACGTACGTTATCCGCTCGCAGCTTCTGGATGGTGATCTTGGCGTCCATCAGGTGTTTATTGAGCGTGACGATCTCTCGACTCAGAGATCTCTTCTCCTCTTCGTAACGCTGAGTCTGAAACGCAAAGAACAGACATGATCATACTATCCTATATAACCCGGCTCTAATCTGATGAATGTGAATATAAGGCAAGATTTTCTGTAAAGCTGCTTTGAAAGAAAATGAATTGTGAAAAGTGGTGTTCAAATACATTTGACTTGACTTTGACATGCACTTCTTCATTCACAAGCGTCTGTTTGTGTGTTTGAGTTTTGTTGAAACTTCACATTTGTTGAAGAAAGCCTGTGGAGCATCAGCAGTATTTGCATATGATTAATGGGTTTAATTCGGCAGGATTTTTTTCTGCACAGAGCTCGTTCTCTTTGAGACTGTGGATCTAATTAACAGATGCTGAACTCTCACATGACAGACTGATGACAGCGTTTAGACTGAAGGAGTATTAATATAGACCAGAATTTGATTCAACCAGTATTTCATGATGGTTATAGTTCAACCTTTTCGAATAAGATGATTAGAAGATGTTGATTTCCCACTTACTAGAAAGATCATCAGAGATCAGTGCGGGATTGAAGCGTTTCGACTCTGACAGACTGTGATTGTGTGTGTGTGTGTGTGTGTGTGTTTCTGGTTGGGTCTCAAATCCCCTGTGTGCCAATTATTCAAAAACCGAAGTCAATGAGGCTGAAAGTGTCAGATGCTCAGAGTGTCCGGTGTGTTTCTCGAGGCTGAATGTGTTTTTGTTGCTCAGACTGTAGATGAACAGAGAGATTCTCAGTACGAGACGCTGTCGCTGCAGTTCTGCTGCGGATGAAACTGAATTTTAACAGTGATGCGTGACGCTGCCGGTCATTTGTGTTTCACTGAGAAACTCTGACTATCAAGGACACAAAAAGCGACACATTCAGGAAAAACACTGAACAACATCATTAGATTCAGTCCAGAATAAACTCATGGGGTCAGAAAAACTAAGCTAATTCAAAGTGAAAACAAATGTTTTTTTCTGATATTTGTTCTTTTTTCTCTTCTTCTGTCATTTTGCATCTCCAGTAAATGCATCTTGATTTAAGATGTTTAGATATTTGTGCTGGAAAACAAGACAGAAACACTGAGGAAGAGCATCATGTTTTGCTGATATGTGGTCGCATCTCCTCGTCACATTCGTCTTCATCAGTTTATGAACGTTGTAACTTTTTTGTCATCATTGGTTTATTTTCCCTAAATACCTTATAAATGTACATTTACATTTCTTCACATTTATGCATTTAGCAGATGCTTTTATTCAAAGTGAACAAAAACAATTTGTCAAAAAGCCAACAATATTCGTAATATACTTCATTTTTGTAATTCGTAATATTCGTAATGCAGATGAAGCACAGGACTTTAAGAGCACTTGATCTGAATGTTTCCGTCTGTTCATTCTGTAGGAACTCTGGGATTTCATAAGCCCTTCTGACCTTCATTTCCATTATTTGACCAACTTAAAATTACATATCAAAAAGGTTATTCACATTCTGTTCCGAGCTCGTCTCCTGCAGATGGAATTTTCCACATCACTTCTGAAATCACATCCGTCACATTCTGTGCCGTGAACAGACATCCGAAGCTCCGGCCTTTCTAAACCTGTCTGCTTCAGAAGATGGACATGTGAGGCCAAATAATGAGTATTGTGGGTAACAGTTTACAGTAAGGTCTCATTTGTTCACGTTAGTTAGCTAGTTAACATGCAATGAACATTACTTCTGCAGCATTAATTAATGTTAGTTCATGTTAATATCAACATTTACTAATATGGCTGGGCTTGCTTGTTTTGGTTTTTTTAATAACAAAAACCCCAAAAGTTCTATTTTTGGCAAATGTAGAGGCCCTTAAACACCAGAAGAGAAATGAATAAGCCTGAGGCTGAAGGAAATGCAAATCCACGCCTGTACAGTAGAGGGCGCTGCTCACACAAACCCAGCTGATAAACTCTATGAAAAGCAAATGCCTGCTCACCTTTAGTCTAGAGCTACAGTAAGCATCTCTGCACGTTTTTTGCAGGAGAGCTGTCAGTCAGTACATGGAAAAAGAAAGTAATTTAAGGGCCCTATTTTAACGCGTGGTCTAAAGCTCACGGCGCAGGTGCACATGTCCGAATCCACTTTTGCTAATTTAATGATGTAAAAAATGGTCAGCGCATCCGGTGCATGGTCTAAAAGGGTCGTCCCTATTCTCTTAATGAGTCATGTGTGTGTTATTTGGGCGTAACGTGCAATAAACCAATCAGAGTCTCGTCTCCCATTCCCTTTAAAAGCCATGGCGGATTCGCTATTTACATGGTGGAATTTGCATGCAGAAAGACTGAACGCTTCTCCAGAGAGGAATCCTTTTATTTTTTATATTTGGCCTGTTTGTGTGCTGCTGTGCATCCCTGTGTGTGTAATAAGCATGTTGTGCACCCGCCTATAGGTGCATATTACTAATGCGGTCTTTAAATAATAAAATAAAATACTACACAGTCGTTTTCAGTTCTTCAAAATAGCAACACGCCAACAATGCACCTGAGCACTCCTCGTTTTCAGACCAGCACGCCAATGGGGAACAGATGGGCGCGAGTGCATTTGATATTTAAACAACGTGGCGGCGGACGTGAAAATGATAACTGCGTCGGGCTGAAACTAGCACTTGCGTCGAGCCTGGCGCCGGGTGTATGATAGGGTCCAAAAAGTACTTATTTGAAAAAGTAACTCAGATATTTTGTTGTAAATTTGCCTTTATTAGTCATTTGAAAAAAGTAATCTGATTGCGTAACTTGTAATGCATTACTCCCACCACTGGTCAGCAGTGTAATATAGTGTTGAATGAATCTCTCGTCCTTGGAGTGAACCAGATGGACAATCATGGCCTGAAGCGATCAGTTCCTCTAATAATCTGAGCTGAAATGACACAAAATCACTCGTTGTGCATCAAGTTGTTTAGATTCTGTAAATGGCTTCAAACTTTCATCTGATTGAAGATGAAATGCTTTCATTACAGGACCATCGCTGTGATCCGTCTCTGATTGTGTAATTGCTCTGAGAGTGAGAATCTGGTGAGGTTATTGATCTCCTCCATCTCCCTCTTTATCTCCTTCATTTCTCCTGTTAAATTGAGCTCAAACACATCGAGCACCTGTTGCTCACTGAGTGACGCTTGTTAATGTTTGTTATGAGAGAACCTTGCCAGAACGTTCCCTGTTATCTGGATCAGCGTTTGTCTATGAAGAGTTACTGTGTTTATGAGCTTTTTTTAAAGGACACCTATAATGCCTCTTTCTCAAGATGTAATATCAGTCTCTGGTGTCTCCAGAATGTGTCTGTGAAGTTTCAGCTCAAAATCCCCCACAGATCATTTATTATAGCTTGTCAAATTTGCCCCTATTTGGGTGTGAGCAAAAACACGCCGTTTTTGTGTGTGTCCCTTTAAATGCAAATGAGCTGCTGCTCCCGCCCCCTTTCCAGAAGAGGGCGGAGCTTTAACAGCTCAACAACAACAAAGCTGGAGAATCTCACGCAGCCAAAATGAGGATTGTCAGTAACGGTGTTCAGCCTTACATTGTTCAAACCGGAGTCGACACTGATGGAGAGACTCAGGAAGAAGTTACAACTTTTAGAATGAAACTGGACGTTTCTGAATGGTTAGTGGATAAATGTATGTAGTTGCTGTGGAGTTGATTCAACTCATCCACTAGCATGTGCCGTCATGTTCATCTTTTGTGCAAAACCCGTATGGACCCACTATACATAGCGTACCTGTTTGCCAAACAGAGCCATACACACCAGGATAACGTTTATGTTTGCTATCAAATGCTGTAAATGGTCTAATATTATTTTCAAAATATCGCTCCTTTTTTAGCAATCAAGCTTTCCAGGGTCAACTTCAGGCTATCCAAGCTAGCGAGACTCTAAATAGTGTAGCATGCTTTGCTCAAACTTTTGCCATAGTGTTAGAACTGGTAAACCGTTGTTGAAATGGCGGCGCTGTGGGTGGAAACATGCAGATTTAGGGGCAGTAATATTATAATAAGATCCCCTTCCTACATCACTAGAGGAGCGAAATCTGAGCTGCTCGTTTTTTCACATGTTTGCAGAGAAAGGCTTATCAAAACAAAGTTATTAGGTTGTCTTTTTTCACGTTTTCTGGGTTGGTAGATGCACCGGGGACACGATTATAGCACTTAAATGTGGAAAAAGTCAGATTTTCATGATATGACCCTTTTAAAGTCATCCGGTTTAAAGTGAATCAGATCAGGATCTCTTACCGTTCTGTGGATTTTCTCCTCCATGTCCTGGTTTATTCTCTGTAGTGCCGCGTAGCTGCTCTGAATCCTGCAGGAGAGATGATGATGAAGATGAAGATCAGACACTCTCATCAGTCATGAGTTTACAGTGGGAGTTATTACAGTTGCTCCAGGCCTTGAGCTTTAATAATCTTACTTGGTTGAATTAAGACTCGTGCTGATGTATTTCTGGGCATTTGGACTCATTAACTGTTAGTGTCACTTTAAGCACTTCAATATTTACTTCTGGAGAGGTTTCAGATCAGCCCGTTCATTCAGTGACCGTCTTCATGTCGTGTTTTCTGACCTGCGCAGTTTCTCAGTGAATTTGTCCAGTTCCTCTTGCGCTCGTCGAAGCTCCGTCTCCAGATACTGACGAGTCGATTTAAACTCGCTCTCCAGCAGCTGCAGCTTGTGTGTGGTGCAGCCGAGACGCCTGCGCAGATCCTCCTTCTGCTCCTGCACTGAACTGCGCACACACACACACACACACACACACACACACAGATCTCTTCATTTTCTTACTCCAAACTGTTGAATGGTAATGTATCGTGGTTTCTACAAAAATACGAAGCAGCACAACTTTTCAACATTGATAATAATCATAAATGTTTCTTGAGCATCAAATCATCATATTAGAATGATTTCTGAAGGATCATGTGACACTGAAGACTGGAGTAATGATGCTGAAAATTCAGCTTTGATCACAGGAATAAATCACATAAATTACCTCAAACACACTCTTGGATTAAAGCAGTAAACATGATTTATTCATGTTCATAAGCCTGAGATATTAAAGTTTTACTTTATTGACTTTCAAAGTCATAAAATGAAAGAGAAATAATTATGATTGAGCCGTGTCACATGACTGCTTGTTTCATCTGATTTCACACCAGTTATATCACTAGTATCAACTGTATGCGAAAGATAAAAACTAAAATAAACTCTAGCGTTTGGTATTACTAGAAATATTATTGTTCGGTTTTACCAAAGTATTTAACTTTAACCCAGCCGACAGAACGTTCTGTCAAGGTTTTCTCAAAATTATGAACAAATGTTCGTCCAGTAACATTTACAGAACGTTCATTCAAAGTTATCTGGTCTTTAATAATGTTCTCAAAACATTAGCACATTATTTATTCGTCGTTCATGGAGCGTTTTTTTCTGAAACCTTTTAGTTGGACGTTCATATAACGTTTTTTAAATGTTTCTACTTGTTTCAGAACATTCAAAAGTAACGTTCCCATAATGTTTGAAGAATGATGAAATTAAATGTTCTATTAACATTCATAAAACCAAGAAAAAAACTGGATGTTTTGAACGTTCAAAGAAGATTCGGAAATAACGTTTTCATAACTTAATGGCAATGTTAGCAAAACGTTCTTAGAACATATTTTTGGGACTCCAATTAAGAGCCCTTTACTGGCCACTTCACTATGGCGATACGGATCAGGAAATGATGTCACTGATGTCTAGCTGGAATTGAGTGGCGTTTACTTGCCTGACGGATCGATCATAACAGGGTCAGATGATCGTGAGTGCAGATGACATTTAGATGAATGGATTGATGGATTGAATCTCTCTCTCTTCACTCTTACCTTCTCTTCTGATGTTTACCACCATTTCTTGGTGCTTTTACTGCAGTTTTCCCAATATAAACCTTTTTCATGTTTTTTCTTAGTGTGTTTGTGAGTGTTTCCTGCAGAATCACAAACAGACACAGACGGATGGACGAACAAGAATATTCAGCACATCATTGTACAATATCACAACAACATACAGACACACATGAGACACACGTGCTGTTTGCATTACAGAATTATTCTGAATGTTGTTATTTGTCTTCAGAACCATTCGCTTCCTGTCAGACTGACGCTCAGGCCTGCGGTTGTTTATCACACTGGAGCCCTTTTGATTTGCTCCTGTTTTCTTTTCATTCTCCACACGTCAATGAAACAGCTTCTGGAGCTTGATCCTGACAGGTTTCTGTGCAGCTGGAATATCAAATAAACATGTTTCTAGTGCAGGAAAAACACCAGAGACACGACATTATGACCATCTGATTCACTTTACAAACATCAGTGACGCGTGTCTCCTACTGGCAGAAATCACCTCTGCTCTCACAAACATGATGCTTTTGTCTGGTTTCATACATTCTTAAATCAAGATACAATTACTGGAGAAGCAAAATGAGTGCAGATATCGAGTCTTGGTTCTATGCATCACTTGTTGATTGGATGTTGAGATGTGGGCGTGGCGCATCTGAAAGTGAGCTTGCAGTGGATTGCGAGAAAGGGGTGAAGATTAAGCACACTAAATGACTGGAGAAGACCAGCATGTGTCACCCGAGAGGTGTATGGTGCGTGGATGAATAGTTCAAAATAAGATCTATAACATGCATAAGAAAATCTGCAGCTTTGATTTACAGTCTGTGGTCTAATATTTCAGTTTGCACTCGCTGAGCTGCATGAACCATCAAGTGTTTCTGAAGAAAAACATCAAAAAGCAGCCTGAAAACCTCCAATCCTCCACATCTAATGAAGCCCCAGGCATTTCTGCCGTACCTGTCAGATGCTGCTCGCTGCAAACAAGTTAAAGTCACCAGAAAAATCAAAACTGACTGTGTTTATTCAAAATCATTTATCAGTGCACATCATCATTATTCCTGGTAATCTTGAATCAGAATATCTTCTCCCTCTTGCAGCATCTCTTCTCTTCTCTGATGATGAGGGCGGGGCAACCTGTCACTCACATGAGATCCTCCTATAGCAAACCACAACCATCCAATCAATTCCCCACAGATAAAATCAAGCCCCGCCCTACATTTGTTCTTGTTTGACAAGCGTTTCACTCGGATATATGTCACAATAGGGAAGAAGAGACCAGCGCAACTTCACTTTCACGACGACTTTAAAAGAGTCTCAATCAGAGCGGAAGATGATCAAAACACGTGCTTGGTTTTGAGGGAAAAAATCTGAAAATATCCTCTCAAAAAACAGTAAACAGAAGGCTGCTAATCTGCTTTCTATTCGCGCTTCTGTTTCTGTGGGTCTCTGGAATTGTCAGTCTGCCGTCAACAAAGCAGACTTCATTCCTACCTTTGCAACTCAATCCATTCTCAATATCTTGGGCTTGAATGAGACCTGGATTCATCTCCGCACTGGCATTTTACCCAAGCAGGCTCGGGTAACCCCGCTGCTTAAAAACCCCACATTAAACACTTAAGTCACTTGTAGATACTTACAGACCCGTCTCTCTCCTACCATTCATAGCGAAAACACTTGGACGGGTTGTTTTCAACCAGGTATCGTCTTTCCTCTCACAGAATAACCAGCTGGACGTCAACCAATCTGGTTTCAAGAGCGGCCACTCAACCGAGACTGCACTACTGTCGGTCACTGAATCCCTGTGGATTGCGATGGCTGATTCTAGATCATTCTGCTCGATCTATCTGCTGCCTTTGACACGGTGAATCATCAAATCCTTCTGTCCACCCTCTCCTCACTGGGCATCACAGGAACCACACTTCACTGGTTTGAATCCTATCTCACAGGAAGGTCTTTCAGAGTTACCTGAGGGGAGGTGATCATGGGGGTTCCTCAGGGTTCAGTGCTTGGACCTCTCCTCTTCTCCATATACACTACACCACTAGGTCTCATCATTCAGGCACATAGTTTTTTAATACCATTGCAATGCTGATGACACACAGCTCTTCCTTTCATTTCATCCAGATGATCCCACGGTAGCTGCACGAATCTCAAGCTGTCTGGCGGACATCTCGGTATGGATGAAAGAACATCATCTACAGCTCAACCTGGCAAAGACTGAGCTTCTCGTCTTCCCTGCCAATCCGACTCTACAGCATGATTTCACCATCCAGCTAAGTACATCATCAGTTACCCCATCAAGGTCAGCCAGAAATCTTGGAGTAAACTTTGATGACCAGCTGACCTACCAAGTTCAAGGCATTGACGCTTGCTTACAGATCGACCACAGGCTCAGCACTCCTACTTCCACTCGCTCTTACGAGTCTTACGATCGGTAAATGAGCGACGGCTTGTGGTACATCACAGAGAGGCACAAAAACGTTCTCCAGAACATATTCGTTAGCAGTTCATTGCTGGTGGAACGATCTCCCCGCCTTCATCCGGAATGCAGAATCCCTGACAATATTCAAAAAACAGCTGAAAACTCATCTCTTCCGTGAGCACTTAACCTCATCATAAAAAAAAATAATTCTATGCTTTCACTTTCCCTTAATCCCTCCCTTTTCCAGCTTATTCTACTCTAAGCAATGTCTGAAACTTAGTATTATGAGCACTTCTTGTGTTCATTTGCCTTTTTACAATAAATCTCTTGCTGTATTCCTCATTTGTAAGTCACTTTAGATAAATGCGTCTGCAAAATGAATAAATGTAAATGTAGAAAAGGATCATTTAGAGCTCATGAATCTGCATCAAAAAAGCAGTGTTTACTCGTCATATTGAAGCACAGAAATACTACTTTCAATAACTCATCATCATCATCTATCATTCTCCAATAGTAAGATACAGTATTAGACTCAGAGAATCTCAAACACACAATGAAGTGCAGTCAACTCACACACATTAAAACATGCAGTTCTTCACGCGTGTCCACTCACCGTCTGTAAAGCTTGCGTGTCATGATCAGATGAGCGTGTTCGACCTCTAAACACACGGCAACATTCACACAGCGCGAGACGAGCCTGAGCTCAGACTGAGACGCTACAGAGACAGAAGGAGGGAGGGAGGACGACCGACACATTCAACAGAAGAGAAGAGAAGAGCATCTTTACCTGCTGCCACAAGCGTCTCCATCAGAGACCTGAAGAAACAGATGGAAAACACTGACAGTTATTGATTTGACTGACAGCTGTCATCAACACATCACACAAACCTTCTGTTCAGGAACCAATAATCACTGCTCAGTCATTAAACATGAATCGCTGCTCGTTTGTTTGGGGAGATACTGAGTGACGAATATGCAGACAGACCAGTGACTGGCTTGAGATGACATGCTCTTGATAATTATGAGGGTGAATTTAAATATTTGCATATATTGTGACAGAAAGAATATTTGCATTTCTGCAGAGAGAAGATATTAGATGTTACTGTACAGCAGTGTTCGTCACTCGTCTCAATCACACACACACACACACACACACACACACACAGACACTCAAAACTCAAATAGATCAATTTAGGGAATCCAAATCTTTTTTTCAGCTGAAAATACAGTATTTAGTAAAGTAAACTGAGATTTTACTTTTAAAAAGATTTTAATTCAAATTTAAATAACTGGATTAAAAGTTTTGGTCTGTGAGATTTTTTTAAATGGTCATCAACTTCGTTGTTTTATTGTTTTATAATGTTTCCTGGCGTGCACTTATGATGTTAGTATGCTTTTTACTTCAAAAATTGTCATAATTTAGAAATAAAAGGCATTTTTCCTACCCTGATTTTAGCTCTCTGTTTTAAGGGGCGTGTCTGCTGTGAGACTTCAGTGTAAACGCCCACTGCTGTGATTGGCTGACATCTTTGCATATGAAATAGCTAACTATTACTTTCTCGAAAACTTTTGCACGTTTTTTCTATCACAGCTCTCAAGGTTAACTAATCGTGAAAAGTGTTGATTATAGCGTTATATTTAGATCTATGGCATTATATTGAGATCGTGGCATGAAAGGTTGCAGTGATGAACATGTAGTCGATCACAGACATGTTGTTGAGCTCATGAAAGCAGTGATCTCGTCATTGCAACTCAATTTCTGCACACTAACGAATGCTTTCATCTTCACTAACAGTGCAAACATGATGTAACTAAGAGATTTGTTGAATAAAACAGGAGTTTTGGTGCGAATCCAGAACTCAGTCACTGATAAACTCACGCTGTTTGATTGACAGCTCCAGCGATTGAAAAGGGAGCGTTCTTTGATCGCTTTCCATAATTAATTCCATAATTTAATATAATTTATATAAATTGAATATAAGAAAGCTATTAGAAACTAATTTAACACTGAATCTGAGGAAAGAAAGCAATAATTTGTAAATAAATAAATGACAAGTGTCAATAAACATTTCACACATGCACACACACACACACATGTACACACTCTCTGTCTCTCACACACACACACACACACGGTTTCAGTGTGTTCACACCTCGTGCAGTGTCACTCTGGGACGAGCATTTCCTGCAGAACATCTTCATAATGCAGAAACCAAAGCTGTCATATGGCAACGATCCACTGTTCACAAATACTGAATAACTCCCTTCACAGCTGAACGCTCATCATTCCCTGTCACACTCTGTTTTCTCAATGCATTTGTTTCTGAGTGACAAATTCGCTTGTTATCCAGATGGTCTCAAACCATCCTCTGTCTGCTAAACCAGCCCAGACTCACTGCTTCAGTCGCACTTCTCGTAATGCAACAGGGAGATTACGATGATTTCTTCTGTTCAGACATTGTTGTGGCAGTGACTCGATCCGCGGTTTGTGTTGTTTCTGTTGTTCCAGCACTGCACAGCCTTTAAGATTGACATTTGCACTTCCACACAAAAAAGAACCAAATGAATTATTAATAGGGCTGCTGTTCCCCGGCAGATGAGAGAAGTGTGTCCAGATAGTGGCGGCTTCAGTGTGAATAATAAGAAACGCTGATGTATTTTTAATAAGTTCTGTCACAGAGCAGCGATGGGCTCGATTACTCCTGTGACCTCAAAATAATGTTTGAGAAGAGCCTTACACATTGTTTTAAAGGACGAAATATTTTATAAAGCAAAAGTAACTTGCATTTGGTCACTTCCCAGCTAACAGGGAACGTTCTGACTAGGATCTCTCAAAGTTTTGAACAAATACTCTTCCAGTTACATTAATAGAATGTTTGTTCAAAGTTATCTGGGCTTTAATAATGTTTTCAAAACATTAGCACAAAAATATTATACATCGTTCTTGGTGAATTTTTATTTGTTTAGTTGGACGTTTGTCTGTTCGTCAAACATTTTTTAAATGTTGCTAGTTTCAGAATGTTCAGAGAACGTTCAAAAGTAACGTTCCCATAATGTTTGAAGAATGAAAAAATTGAAAGTTTCCACATTCAAAATGTTAAAACATTTTAACATTTTGAACATTCAGAGAACATTCAGAAATAACGTTTTCATAACTTAGTGGGAACATTAACAGAACATTCTTCAATCATATTTTGGTCACCTGACATACCAATACAGCAGAAAAATCCAAACCAGTTCCTTCAGAAAGGAAACAAAGAGCAACAGGAATAAATGAGCAATCAACTTATTCATTAGCGATTCAAAAAATGAGCAAGAACACAAAACATCTGACTTTTATAATTGCAATTCAAGTGTTTCAAGCCCTTGATTCAACAGTGTTTATGGGTCATGACTCACCGTGATGCTGCTCACAGCAGGTCTCGGTAGCGAGGTGGAGCGGTACGGCGGTTGCGGCGCCCCGTCTGAGCGCTTTGAAACCGGACTCGGGCATTTGCGAGAAGATTCGCCTCTCAGCTGTAAAGTTCTATTCTCCACGTCTCTTGGACTTGTTAAGCTCACTTCATCTTCTCTCCTCACTCGGTCGATGTCAGTCTCTAGGTAGGTCCTTCCTAATGTTCCTGATTCCTCTTGAGTCCTTCTCAGGGTCTCGCTGGCGTCCAGAATCTTGCAGCTCGGCATGCACTTGGCCCACTTGTACATAGAAACATCGGCAGAATCCCTACAGGAAGCAAACCAAGGCCTGCATGAGAGGGGACTGGAAACTGGAGTTAGATTTAGGCATTGGAGAGATGAAGTTACAAGCGGCTCCTTCTGACGGACGGGCGCGCCGAAGGCTTGCAGACACTCCGGGTTCAGCACCCTGCACGTCACCTCGTCCAGAAACTGAGAGAACTTGAGCTTCTCTTCGATCTTATGCTCTAAGTCAGTAGACGCCGTAGAAGCAGCGGAGGATGTTGAATCCCTGCGGTCTTCCACCGCCTGGTCCTCTCCCTCCTGGCTTTCCGATCCCAGGCAGCTGTCGGAGTTCTGGTAGCCGGTCTCTGAATCGCTCGTACCCCCTGGTTGGCTCGCCGATCCGGCACGCACCCGGAAAACTTCCTCGCTGTGCTGCTTAATGGAGCTGCGCAGCAGACAAGTGGCACCGGAGCTCCAGCTGTTGGTGTCCCAGCTGTCGTCCTCACTTGAGCTGCCGCTGCGCAGGCTGGGGCTGGAGCTGCGCAGGCTGGGGCTGGAGCTGCGCAGGCTGGGGCTGGAGCTGCGCAGGCTGGAACCCTGCAGTGCCGAGGATGTGGGAAAGCTCTTGAGGCTGGTCACTGAACCCTTTAGGCTTGACAGGGATCCTTGCAGGCTGGAGACCGAGCCCTTCATTGAGGTGGAACCATGTAGGGTGGGTGAGGAAAGGCTGGACGGACAACGTGGCGGCGGCTCTTCGTCTAGGTCGCATCCCGAGTACACAGGACAAGAGGCCGATGATGAACAGGAGCCGCGTTCCTGCCTGCCGGATGCCGTCTTGGGCCTTGGCTGCCTCTTTAGGGTGGATGTCGTCCCGTTGACCATAACCCCTCTTCCTGTTTTTGACGACCCGTTCTGCATCTTTTGCGTGGATGGAAAACTGGACCATGATGATCTGGGCTGGCCAGATTTTGACGGTCCTCCCTCACACCGGTCGCCCTACATGCGATTACCTCCTGTGACGAGTGGCCAAACTGACACACTTTCTCTAATGCTCTCCCAGCTCTGC
Organism: Anabarilius grahami; assembly: GCA_003731715.1. Taxonomy (NCBI): domain Eukaryota; kingdom Metazoa; phylum Chordata; class Actinopteri; order Cypriniformes; family Xenocyprididae; genus Anabarilius; species Anabarilius grahami. The sequence goes on along the minus strand of RJVU01018862.1, from coordinate 209,688 downwards.
AAGGACAAACATGTACATACGTTAAAACATACTGAATATTAGGTGAATAAACGCAGTCTTTGCTGGTTGGACACACAGAGAACAAACCCTGTGTTCTGATAAAGTCTAACAGGAGTTCTGGTTAACTTTCCAGGTCAGTTGCTCTTTAGAGCAGGACATTGATCATGATGCCACATGATGGACGGGATGTGGGGCAGAACTTGTGTTCCATAAATCGATTCTTCATTGGGGTTTGTTGTGTGGTCAGTATGGCTGGGTGATGAAGTCTCTCTTTATGCCTGTAGATTATACGCTGAAGGCTACAAGCAAGCCGTTTCAAGGCTTCATGAAGTTTAACGGAGCATCAGAGCCGAGTGCAGCTGAAGAGATGAAGACGATTCAAGGTGAAGATGTAAACCTCAGTATATATTCAGTGTAAACTAGAGACTAGCTGAAAGCAATGAGATTATGTGAGGTAAACAGACAGAAAACTGTAAGCACATATCATTATCAAAGCGGCAACAAACACACATGAAGGAAAACTGAATTGTGATAAAAGTATAGTTTACTGAAAAATTATCATTCTGTCATCATTTACTCTCCCTCGTGTCTTTCGAAAAACCTGATTGGGACACAAAAGAAGATATTTTGAGGAATGTTGGGAGCCCTTTGACTTTCATTGTAAAGACAAAAACAAAACGAAACACTGAGACATTGTGTGTTGCACAGAAGACAAAGTCATACATGTTTGGACTGACGTGGTTAGTAAATGGGTGAACGATCCCTTTAAGGTGGTCGGTTCAATCTCTCATTTACAGAAAGTTTAGTGCCGTATCGACTAGTGAGAGCAAGCTATTGAATCAGTGATGAAGGCTGAAACTAAGAACCATCTGGGGCACATAAAACATATCTGTAGTCTCTTGGGTCTTTGTATGCCTATGGAATCACATAAATTTAACAGACAACTGAATGGAACATTGTTTAGAATGAGCGATGACTGAACCGTTGACTGGCAGATTCATCAATACACACATCAATAGACCCTTAAGCAACATGCTGAGCAGCACATAGAGCTTCAGCACAGAAGAATCTGTCTTTCTCTCACACACACACACACACAATGAACATCTTGCTGAGGATTATCTCTAATGTCGTGGGTCGTTTATATATAGATCGTTAGTATGCAGGATCAGCACTGATCAGTCCAAACAAACCTTTGAAGACTGTGAACATTCATATAATGCTGTTTTTACATGTTTGAATAGTTAGGGTTATCTGAGCAGATACTCTGCATTAAAAACATGACTTTCCCAATCCCTTCAATTTATATATATATATATACTTTCACCTGCTACATGACTGTAGAAATCAATTATCATAAGGAAGATTAGATGAGTTTGTGATGGGGATGGTATCATTTCAGCACAGCTTCCTTCTGGATTCTTTTAGCTTCCTGTGTGTAAATATCATCCAAAAAGTGAAAGGATCTTGAATCTCAAGGGAAATCTCAGCTGCAGTGAGAAGCCTTCATTAAAGTCAATGGAGCGAAACCCTCCTGTAGTGTGAGAGACGTACGCGGATGATCGCTGTTTGTTTTATGCTTTATGATCAATAACTGTCTTAAAGAAGCCAATGAAGAGATTCAGAAGCAGAAATCAGATACTCAGAATACATCTGTGCGTGTTACTTGACTGTTCAGAAAAGGGTTTGAATCTTCATTAAACTTTTGCGAATAAAGCAGCATTTCCATCTCGTGTGTTCAAGAGAACATAATCGTCACTTCCTGGGAAATTGGTGCAAAGATATCAGTAATAAAAACGTAAGTTGTTTCAATCAGGCTCTTTTTCCCTCCATCATAAATGAGTTGTTCTCAGAGCGTCAGATGAAACACAATAAACGCTGTCATGTGATCTTGTGTTTGGGAACACAATCATGTGAGACGCTTCTGGAGGAATTAAACCAAATCATTCTGATGACAGACTTTGACTCAGATGTTTCAGAACCACCAAACCAACATTTGAGATGCTGCGATGCGATTGGTCCGCTGGTTAGTGCAGTTATCCAATCACAGCCTCTGCTGAGGCAAAGTCACATGAGTTTATGAGGGATATTTTTTATCGAATTAGAACTGTATTCACCTCAATTGCACACGTTTTTTTTAATTTTTTTTTATTTTTTCAAATTTATGCTCATCTTGTTGTTTCCATACGGTGTGATATTCTAAAATGCGCATTTTGTGGATGGAAACATAACTAGTGATTTATTCATATATAATTTCAACACAGAGCCACCATTTAATCATACTGCAATGCCTCGTTAGTCACCATAATTAACGTGTTTCTTCCTCATTTCTTCATCCAAAGCAACAACAACACAATCATAGTAAGATAATTAAACATGAACTCGACCGAACACAACCATATTTAACACTAAGCAGCCGATGAAACAGTTAGTAGTAACGGATCACCTGAAACACTGTCACGTGAGATTAATATGCATCTCACTTTCACAATATATATATACATATTGTTTCAAAGCAGCTTTACAGAAAATAGTGGCTTGATGGGACTGTGGCAAAGAAAAGCTTTCATAATTGTTTATTTTCTTCTCTTATCATCATTCATCTTGCATTGCTGCATTTAATTTCCTTCTACTCGTAAAACTGTGAAAATGGCAACGAGTGACACAAAATCAAAAAATGTCTTACAGACAATTTCTTTATGGGATAACGCTATAAATTAATCCAGTTGTTTAATGGTTCTGTGGGGGTTTATGACCTTTCACACGCTGTCATTTGCATATCTCACACTGATCTTCTGTAGAGTGCTTCAGCGTCCTCTGGTGGACGATAGTGAAGCTGCCGCTCTGATGTCAGATATCAGAGTTATAAAATGAGCTCAGAAGCCCTGAATATGGATTTGGGTCAGAATGCTGAATGCTCAACAGGACTTTCTTTCAGTTCTCATTTTAGTTTCTGCACATTCAAAATTTGATACGATGACGACGACACACGTGAGAGCCAATGAAATGTATGTGCAATTCTGCTCCGCCTCTTTTCCTTATATGGTGCTAAATGGAAACAGAGTTTGCATGTGTATCGGGCAGAGACTCGCTCCTCGTACAAAGCTTTATTATGGCTTGCAATACAGTGCGTGAATCATTTAAACATATGGCTACTTTGCATTTGTACAGTATTATCCACGCTGATCAATCATACAGTACACATCAGTACCAGGAAACGCTCTCAGAATGTTATGAACTCAAAGTTATGAACAAACGTTCCTCCAGTAACATTAACAGAACATTCATCCAAAGTTATCTGTTCTCAAAACATTAGCACAAAATATAATAAATATGTTTTTGAATGCTTTATTTTCACTCTTACGCATAAACACATTCAGTCAGTGATCTGATATCTCAAGCTGCATGAAGTTCTTACAGTAAAACACTGTGATGTGCTTCATGTGAAGAGAGTCTGAGTAATTCATGAACACGTCACAGAAGAGTCCAACTTGTTCAGATATAGATATTGTAAAATAATGTTCCTTGTGAGATAGTGGGATCTAATCCTCTGTCATATATCGGTGTGTGTGTTAAGCTGAAAATAGACCAGGAGAATGTGGTCGCTCCCCCTGTTGCCATGACAACCGCTCCCTGCATATGTATAAAAACTGGCTCGCATCCACCAGGACCCAATTATTTTTCAGAGGTACGAAACACAAAAGAGATGCACCGATGCACATAATACAGCAAGTCACTGTGAAAATCATATATATATGCTGATATATGATATATGGATCTGAATGAGTTTTGAAGTAAATATTAAAAACATGAAGAGATTTCAGCAGCTACAGGTACTTGATCTGTTTCTGATAACAGAGATGTTTGAGATGTGATCGTCTTTATTGTGACTGTTCTGAGGTCAGTTTGGGGGCAGTTGTGGCCTAATGGTTTGAGAGTCGGACTTGTAACCCAAAGGTCATGGGTTTGAGTCTCGGTACCGGCAGGAGTGAATGAACAACACACACTTTCCTCCGTGTTTCTTCATAATTTGGAGTTCATGTGTCTCTGTATAGATCAGATGGTCTTTATGACTGAACCTCATTACACTGGAGGTTGTTGTATATATATTTGTATATACAGTTAGAGTTACTTATGGGAAAACTCCTCTCTGTGTGTGATTATAAGATAATCCTGCTCTAATCAGTCATCAAACACCAAGTCTTTCTAAGGATGTATTGATAGTGCTGCCTTTGATGTTTTGGACCTCATCGACTTTCATTGTATGAACAAAAATCTTCAAAAAATAATCTTCAAAATATCTTGTTTTTTATTGAACAGAGGAAAGAAAGTCATATAGTAAATAATGACAGATGTTGATTTTTGGGTGAACTATGCCTTTAATATTAATGTATGATCTTATAAAAACTCAGTTTCATTGTGGATATGATGTGGAATTAAATTTCAGAAGCTTTTCAGAAGTCTTATTAAAAGTCATCCATCACACTTCAGTCATTACAGTAGTTTTACGTCATTAAGCTCAAAAACATAAAACAAACATTTCAGTATTTCAAAACAGATGCAGCGTCATTATCAGACAGCAGGATTCATCAGTCGTCAGTAAAGTTCCTGTGAATAAAGTATAAATGTTGTGTGAAACTCTTCAAGTGTTTAGAAATATGCTTTTCTAATGAATGATGTCGAAGATGAAGATCTTAATAATATGCATAAGTATTTTTTTCCAATTAAGACTCAATTATGACTTGTAATAATCGTCACGGTGGTCATTCCCAGTCTGATCAAATCCTGCGTCTGACAATCACTGGTTAATTATCTCACCTTCGTTCAGCACTTTCATTAACACTAATGATGCATGTGTTAATGAAGTGAACATTGGAAACACGCAGAACGGACCGCTGCTCAAAAACAAGGAAACGAGAGAATCTCATCACTCATTATAAACACTTGACAGTAGTTTATAATGTGTTTAGTGCCTTACAGACAGACGGATGGGAATGAGATGCAGAGGTTGTTGTGTCTGGAGCTCCTGTACCTGTTGAATACTGATGATTCCAGCTTCTCTTTCTCTGAGGATCGCCCTCATCTCTCGTCTAACCCTCTGTGTTGCTCACATTAATGTTTCCCTCCTCCTTCTGTTTGGCTCACAGTCTGGATGTCCATTTTATATGCCAGTGATACTAATACTATTACAATATCTATGCATATGAAAAACAGTGCACATTTTAATGCAAACATAAAGAAGATTAAATCTGACAGGTGCAGTGATTGTGTATGTGATGATCTGAATGTTGATTCTGTCATCCACCCGAGCGGAGGATCTTGTGTTTTCACTCTGAAACTCTGAGATTCACAGAGACAGATTCAGTCAAATCCTCATGAGGATCCTGCAGACGGATCATGTGCGTCGACAGACACAGTACACAAGTTTATTTTCCCTTTATCTTGAAATGAATTCATCTTTTGAACTGTGATTCGGATGAATCTGCAGGTCGAGCTCATCTTCACACGTCAGATATTTGAGCGATTGGGTTTATATCATCATTTTCTGCTTGTGGTAAAAATGAACTGGTAACTGCAAGAGACTTGTGCATCAAAACACAAGATGAGATGTTGAGCAAATCTCAGTTGTGTGATTGTTTATGGGTCATTGACGAATAAGGTTTTTAAAAGTTTAAAAAACATAATGGAGATATAATTAATTTTGATGTTTTATTAAGTGTTGACAATGAGATTATGTGGTTTTTATAATCAGTTAACACTGCTTCTGTCATTTTTTACAAGATGGACAAAATTTGTCACCAAAAAAAGTCATTTGGTTTAACCAAAATTTCGGTTTTACCGAATGACGATATTTTCAAACAGGCTGATATCTAGCTATCTTGCAAAAGGACAATCAAACATTTTATATTTAATAAAAGTTTTTAAAATATTACAACATTTTCCATGTTTTATAGCGGTTGCTCCGAATGACCTGATGTTTCGGGACATGCGTATGATCGAGTGAAAACATGAATTTTTCAAATAGTTAAGAGAGACTTAGTTACTTTGCTTCATGACCATGTGGTCCTTTGCAGGTGTCTGAATGATGTCACATCCTGTCACATGATATTGATCACATGACTTGATCCAAAACGGTCCCTTTATATTGGTTACTCCGAATGACATCAATGAAATTCATTTTTCCAGACATTATTTCTCATAACAAAGCAACGAGTTCTACACATAATTTTAATATCATTTTGCACTATGTTGATATATGATGTTATAAAATCATGCCAGAATAAAAAATATATACATTTATTACATTTTAAGATATTTTAATCACAAATGAAATGGCTGTTTTGGTCTTTGGACTGTTAAACCGAATGACCTTTTGACACTTCAGAATCTTAAAATACCTTTATATGTAGAAAAACATAATTAAAACCTTTTGGATTCAATAAAAGAGATCTAGTTATACTTTGGATGTCATATCTTTGCTTTTTATTACTATTAAGGCCTTTGGACATAAAAATGAACCGTCGCGTCATTGACCTTTATATAGTCATAAGAATGTAACTATATTATCACAAAGCTGTAATCTTATAAATGCGACATTAAAGTGCTCCTGTTATGGTTTTCCAGATATTACCATGCACACAGTGTGTAATAAAGCTGTTTGTGAAAGTAAAAGATCTGCAGAGTTTCAAAGAGAAATTGAGTTTTTGTCTCCTAAAAATAAAGTCATTCTGAACTGAAACGAGTCGTCAGTATTTCAGTCTCACTTCCAGCTGAACCTACATAGGTTTGTAATTAATTTGCATAATGCCAGCCCATTGGCTGTCGACAAACAGCGTCTCTTTGCCCCGCCCTCAATCACTGTAGTTGTATCTGAGACTGGAAGAGTTTGGTTCGTGTTGTTCATGTGGAGAAGACCAAAGCAAATCCACTTTGATGAGATTGATACAGTAAAACTGTTAATGTTCGTATCACTGTGAATCAAGAGCTGAGATTCACATATGATAATGAGCGTTTGGTTTCTGACCAATCACAATAGACTGAGCCATCTGACCAATCAGAGCAGAGCAGCTCTCAGAAAGGCGGGGTTTAGAGAGACCGAATCTTTGAACAGACCGTTTCAGACACTGAGAGAAAAGAGCTGATGCTGCAGTGGATATTATGAGAAAAATAAAGTGTTTTTGGATCTTACATGAATGTAAACCTGTTGTAGGAGACCTGCAGAACAAAATCAGGGACCTTTAAAATATCATTTTAAGATATTATCAAGCTGCGTTGAGTCAATGTGCATTGTAAAAAACAATTTATAAATAAATTTGACTTGACTTGATATTCAATGAATTGTTGAGTGACATGCAAAGCTGATTATTGCAGATGACACACCGTCTGTCCTCACATCTCGGGCCATCATATCAGACACATCGAGGGACACAGATATCATCATCAGCATCTTCATCCTCCTTTGTGCATCGTTCCTATGGCAACGTGACACGGATGGAGAGCTGTGAATGGAGCCGCAGCAGCGTTCTGCCCTCGTTCTGTCGCTTTTCCTGCCGAATCCTGATGCTTCATTACAATCCGTATGGAAACACACACACTCACGTCTCGCATGATGAATGAGAGCGAGCTTATGAAATTAAGTATGCTGTCACGGCAGCTGCACACACACACACACACACACACACACACACTGAAGTCCCTCCACAGGAAGCTCCTCTAGGGAATGAAATCAATACCTTTATAGTCCAGCGATCAATGAATCGGCCTGCGGGTTTGAATAACAGACGCAAACAAACACTCAACAGGAAGTAGTTAAAGGGCAGCAGTGTTCAGACACGCTTCATAGAAATATGAGATTGACACGTGTCAGAGGTGAAGCTCACACACACTCCGACTTCAGTGTGTGTCGGAGAACAGCGTGAACAGGCTTCACTACACGCCGCTCCTGTAAAGGTCACGCAGATCCTGAGAAGAGGAACACGGTTACGCCTCCGTTCATTAAACATGGATGCGCTGAATGTTTTACCCTCATCTTTCATCTTTCTGCATTTATCCACAGATTTACCTGAAACAGTGATGATGCTTCTGTTCTTCCCTGAAAGATGTTAGACTACAGTTAGTTCATCATACTTAACGGTCAAGATCCTCCTGAAGACCAACTGGAGAGAAAAGGACTTGAGATTTTCATTCAGAGAGAATTTTTGTTGATGTGACATACTGTAGTTTTATAGGTTATTTTTTCTTATTTTAAAGTCACCATGAAATCAAATTTATGGAATATTACAGTGTTTATTCTAAATTATACATTTTCCCTACATTTGTTCTTGTTTGCAAAGCAGTTTCACTTGTATATACAGTTGCAAGAAAGAGTATGTGAACCACTTTCAGAATTTGTGAAAATGTGCAAAATTTTAACAAAATAAGAGAGATCATACAAAATGCATGTTATTTTTTATTTAGTACTGTCCTGAGTAAGATATTTTACATAAAAGATGTTTACATATAATCCACAAGACAAAAAAGTAGCTGAATTTATTAAAATATCTCCGTTCAAAAGTTTGGGAACCCTTGATTCTTAATACTGTGTGTGGTTACCTGGATGATCTATGACTGTTTTTTTGTTTTGTGATGGTTGTTCATGAGTCTCTTGTTTGTTCTGAGCAGTTAAACTGAACTCTGTTCTTCAGAAAAATCCTCCAGGTCCTGCAGATTCTTCAGTTTTTAAGCATTTTTTGCATATTTGAACCCTTTCCAGCAGTGACTGTATGATTTTGAGATTCATCTTTTCACACTGAGGACAACTGAGGGACTCAAACACAACTATTAAAAAAGGTTCAAACATTCACTGATGCTCCAGAAGGAAACACGATGCATTAAGAGTCGGGGGGTGAAAACATTTGAACAGGATGAAGAGGTCCAAATTTTTTTTATTTCGCTTGAATATCTTTTTTTTTTTTATTTAGTTCTGCCCTTCGGAAGCAACAGAAGATACTTGCATGTTTCCCGGAAGACAAATTAAATACAATTTACCTTGATATTTGAATTCAAAAGTTTTCACACCCGACTCTTAATGCATCGTGTTTCCTTCTGGAGCATCAGTGAATGTTTGAACCTTTTTTAATAGTTGAGTTTGAGTCCCTCAGTCGTCCTCAGTGTGAAAAGATGGATCTCAAAATCATTCAGTCACTGCTGGAAAGGGTTCAAATATGCAAAAGATGCTGGAAAACTGAAGAATCTGCAGGACCTGGAGGATTTTTCTGAAGAACAGAGTTCAGTTTAACTGCTCAGAACAAACAAGAGACTCATGAACAACATCACAAAACACACAAACAGTCGTGGATCATCAGGTAACCACACACAGTGTTGAGAATCAAGGGTTCACATACTTATGAATGGGGTTATTTTAATAAATTCAGCTATTTTTTTGTCTTGTGGATAATATGTAAACATCTTTTATGTAAAATATCTTACTCAGGACAGTAATAAATAAAAAATGACATGCATTTTGTATTATCTCCCTTATTTTGTTAAAATTATTAACATTTTTACAGATTCTGCAAGTGGTTCACACACTTTTTCTTGCAACTGTACGGCACAATAGAGAGCACAACTTCCCTTTCATACGGACTTAGAAATATTCTGCATAAATTACATTTATCAGACGCTTTGCAGTGAATTCCATGTATACGTTTGATCAGTTGATGCATTCTCAAACCCATGACCATAACTCTGCTGTTTGAGCTACAGGGACACATTTATCCTCAGTTATCACTAATATATAACTCGTCCTTCACTTATTTACAAAAACACCTCCTCTTCTTCTTCTTTGCATTTCTTCTCTGCTCCAACTCATCTCCCAGTCGAGCTTTCTAATAAACCTGGCATTGCACACTAAAATTGTTGGCTCTGTGTCGAATCGCCGCTGTTCCTCTTTTGGATAAAAGCGTCTCTTAAATGCATGAATGTAAATGTTATTGAAAAGGCAAAACCATGGTTGCAGTGATGCACTTTCAATAGTTGCACACACTATTCAAGACCATAACATTATTCAGTGCATGCTAAAATGAGTAACTGTCTCATGTGCAGTGTTGTGTGATTCATCATTTTGTATGTGTGAAGTCACCGGCCGTCCCGAAGGAGCATCGCTTCTTTTTACATCCACAGATAACTGCGCCCAGATCCATGGCACAGAAAATTGCACTTTGATTTAGCACTCGCATGAAAATTGGATCTAATGTGTGTCCAAAATGATTTTTCTCAAAGACAAAGATACACAGGAATTACTTTGACCTGCTGAGAACACTCATTCCACCAGGGACTGAAAGAACAAGGTTCACATTTCTGCTCTTAAACCCTCTGCCTTTTTATTTTTGTCTGTTAAGATACTCCTGATACCCATAATTGTAGTATTATAACCAGTATTTTCTGATGTGTCAAGAATCATGATCACTGAAAGATCTTCCTTAAAACTCTGCATCTACAACAGTGAGTTGACTGAAATATACGCCTGTTTTATCAAGCTGAAACCATTCAGAAGTGTTTGATATTGAGTTCCACATTTAGTTCTGCCAGAGGAAGATAAAACTCAAGAATAATGAACATCCTTTAAGTTGCCTGAGGAACACATTGATCTGACTTGGACTAATTGAGCTGATTCAGTGTGTTTTTCTGACTTAAATTAGGTTTCAATGTTCTTCTCATCTTTGAGTCGAACATCAGTTCATTCAAATGACCACGATTAATATCACACCATCAATTAATAATCATCTGACTGGTGTTATTCTTCAAAGGACCGCCATCGATACTCAAGAGCTCCTTGTTGTTTTTCCCTTTAAGTGTTTGTGGAAGAGTTAGAGAATTACGAGAGAGTCTTTTGGCTGGAAATCAGGACATTTATTGGCTCGTTTGTGTGATGTTTGGCATGACGGCTGTGCGTTTCACATGGAATCCGCCGGGATTGATTTTTCTCTTCAACACTCTGTCTGACAGCTGTTTTCTCCTTTTTCAGCACACCTGTTGAAGATAAATGTAGATCTTTCCATTGTATAAATATGAATTATAGTGTTTTAATTAAAGTAAACCAATGAGGCTCATCCAACTAAGATTAAGTAGCATTTAGGGACAAACCTAATTATATTGTGTCATGCATTTGATCTTTTAAAACAAGCCCTACAGGGACGATATCACAGCCTTTCTAATAAAGGTATGTGGAATAACTGATGACCCGTCCCACAGCAGCTGGTTATTACGCCCACAGCTGTAAATCTACAGCATGTATCAGACGTTTACAGCAGAGTCCATCAAAGTGTCAAGAATGAATCGACCTCTTTTTATTTAATGTCACGGTTGTGTGCATGTCATCTTTCTCTCTCTCTCTCTCTCTCATCCACTCATCTCAGTGCTAACTGTGTTTGGTTTATAAATATAATGCATTAAACATCACTAAGGCTGCCTGTCCTGCTGAGTTATAATTACTTCAGATGAAGGCAGGAGAGAGCCGAGTGTTCACCTTCAGCGGTCAAAGCTCTCGACGCGGGTGTTCATTTGTACAAATTTACCTGTTCCCGCTGTAATCAATCATCACTGAGTGACGGCCGCTTGTCCACGGCATCCCATTGAGCCAGAGAGACCCTTGGGATGGATGCAATGACAGATCTCAAATGAGATCAAAGTAGCACAGATCAATAGCTGATCCCTGTAAATGGTAAATGAAAAGCTGATATTTCATAGCAGCTGCTGAGCTGGTTATAAAACAAGATTGAATTGTTTTGTTTTTTACAGTCCCCCTGTGGTTTCACCCTCATGTATCTATGCCAGAATTGGAGGTGTTTCGCAGACAGCCCTGTTTTTCCTGTGAGGTTATCAGCGTTTACATCCAGACGTCTGCAGGAGCTGTGCTGGCGATAAGAGATGCAGCACATGTAGGTCATTGCTGAGAAAAGAGATGAAGTCGTGAGCCAAGAAATCATTTCCCCTGGTAGGACAGCAATTCCTTCAGTGAAAATCAACTATTTAGAGGCTGAAATCTACATTTAATTGGGCCTTTGGGTATAAAGGTACACCTGAAATACCCTCGTGTCAAGTTAGGGATCAAATCATTCATCATGAGGAATCTTTCTGAACCAAAAATTCTCTACACTATCCAAAAAAAGCATCTATGAATAATAAGTGTGGTTCTTTATGATCTTTATTGGCATTGATGGTTCCATGAAGAACCTTTAGCATCCGTGGCACCTTTCCATTACACAAAAGGTTCTTTATAGTAGAAAAAGGTTCTTTAGATTATTAAAATGTTCTTCACAATAAGAAAAGAAAAGGTTCTTATAAGAACTGATCACTGAAAGGTTCTTGGGGGAACCAAAAATGGTATCACTGCGAAAACCCCCTTTTGGAACCTTTATTATGCGACGTTTATGCGTGCAGCTGAAGGTGTTTGGTGGGTGGAGTTTACTTCTGCGACGTGTATGCGTGCAGCTGAAGGTGTTTGGTGGGTGGAGTTTACTTCTGCGATGTTTATGCGTGCAGCTGAAGGTGTTTGGTGGGTGGAGTTGAGTTCTGCGATGTTTATGCGTGCAGCTGAAGGTGTTTGGTGGGTGGAGTTGACTTCTGCGATGTTTATGCGTGCAGCTGAAGGTGTTTGGTGGGTGGAGTTTACTTCTGCGACGTTTATGCGTGCAGCTGAAGGTGTTTGGTGGGTGGAGTTGAGTTCTGCGACGTTTATGCGTGCAGCTGAAGGTGTTTGGTGGGTGGAATTTACTTCTGCGATGTTTATGTGTCCAGCTGAAGGTGTTTGATGGGTGGAGTTTAGTGATGGGTGGAGTTTACTTCTATGATGTTTATGTGTGCAGCTGAAGGTGTTTGGTGGGTGGAGTTTACTTCTGCGATGTTTATGCGTGCAGCTGAAGGTGTTTGGTGGGTGGAGTTTACTTCTGCGATGTTTATGCGTGCAGCTGAAGGTGTTTGGTGGGTGGAGTTTACTTCTGCGATGTTTATGCGTGCAGCTGAAGGTGTTTGGTGGGTGGAGTTTACTTCTGCGATGTTTATGCGTGCAGCTGAAGGTGTTTGGTGGGTGGAGTTTACTTCTGCGATGTTTATGCGTGCAGCTGAAGGTGTTTGGTGGGTGGAGTTTACTTCTGCGATGTTTATGCGTGCAGCTGAAGGTGTTTGGTGGGTGGAGTTTACTTCTGCGATGTTTATGCGTGCAGCTGAAGGTGTTTGGTGGGTGGAGTTTACTTCTGCGATGTTTATGCGTGCAGCTGAAGGTGTTTGGTGGGTGGAGTTTACTTCTGCGATGTTTATGCGTGCAGCTGAAGGTGTTTGGTGGGTGGAGTTTACTTCTGCGATGTTTATGCGTGCAGCTGAAGGTGTTTGGTGGGTGGAGTTTACTTCTGCGATGTTTATGCGTGCAGCTGAAGGTGTTTGGTGGGTGGAGTTTACTTCTGCGATGTTTATGCGTGCAGCTGAAGGTGTTTGGTGGGTGGAGTTTACTTCTGCGATGTTTATGCGTGCAGCTGAAGGTGTTTGGTGGGTGGAGTTTACTTCTGCGATGTTTATGCGTGCAGCTGAAGGTGTTTGGTGGGTGGAGTTTACTTCTGCGATGTTTATGCGTGCAGCTGAAGGTGTTTGGTGGGTGGAGTTTACTTCTGCGATGTTTATGCGTGCAGCTGAAGGTGTTTGGTGGGTGGAGTTTACTTCTGCGATGTTTATGCGTGCAGCTGAAGGTGTTTGGTAGGTGGAGTTTACTTCTGCGACGTCTATGCGTGCAGCTGAAGGTGTTTGGTGGGTGGAGTTTACTTCTGCGACGTTTATGCGTGCAGCTGAAGGTGTTTGGTGGGTGGAGTTTACTTCTGCGACGTTTATGTGCAGCTGAAGGTGTTTGATGGGTGGAGTTTAGTGATGGGTGGAGTTTACTTCTATGATGTTTATGTGTCCAGCTGAAGGTGTTTGATGGGTGGAGTTTAGTGATGGGTGGAGTTTACTTCTATGATGTTTATGCGTGCAGCTGAAGGTGTTTGGTGGGTGGAGTTTACTTCTGTGACGTCTATGCGTGCAGCTGAAGGTGTTTGGTGGGTGGAGTTTACTTCTGCGATGTTTATGTGTGCAGCTGAAGGTGTTTGGTGGGTGGAGTTTAGTGTGTCTGGAGCAGCAGCAGCTCTCGGAGCTTCAGTCGGATTCACTGATGAAACTCGCTTTGACCGTCTTGGACTTTCTCAGACGAGTTTGTACATTTCCAGAGTTTCTGTTTTCATTCGGAGTTTAAAGGAGTAGTTTAAACACGTCCTGCTCGCGCTCAGCAGTAAGTTTGTAGGATGATGTGAATGCGATTATCAGCGGCTCGAGCTCCGGGAGAATGAATGTGTTTCTCCGGTTCGGATTCTCATTTCTGCTGCTCTTCTGCGCGCCCGTTTCTACTCAAGGTGAAATATCGATCTTAATATCTCTTCTTTCACTGATTTAGTGACGCACATCATCAGTATCTGTTGCATTTCTACTGCTGTCAGTCAACTTCATGTGCTGGAGTGCGCGAGACATGATGCATGACAGACTGTTTATTCATCAGTAATGTGTGTGTGTGTGTGTGTGTGTGTGCTCAGGTCCAGAATGTGGTGCTGGATGTCATCGACACCACGGGTTCTGTGAGCAGTCTGGAGAATGCAGGTGTGTGTTGAACGTCATTCACCTTTATAGAATCATATTAAACTCATATCAGAGATGCTGTCAGTGTGTGACAGATGTTACTCTTTCACAAGAATGCTCTTAAAAGGTTAAATGTCATTGGCACACGAGGATAGACACGCATTTGTAAAGCAGGTGTTGCGGTGTGAACTACAGGTGCAGAGCCGGTTGGCGAGGCGCGGCGTGCGATCAGTGCGTTCCTTCACCCGGCTGCGCGCACGGAGCGTGTGAAGAACCCGGACAGTGCATCTGTGACCGCGGCTGGACGGGAGCGCGCTGTGATCGAGGTCCAGCGTCCTACACTGAGAAAAATCATGTTCTTTCTCTGTATTTTTTCTTGTTTTCCAGCACAAATATCTAAACATTCTTAAATCAAGAGACATTTACTGGAGAAGCAAAAGGATTAAAAATAGCTTAATTAAAAATAAGACATTAAAAAGTTTTTGTGCTAATGTTTTGAGGACATTATTACAGACCAGATAACTTTGAATTATCATTTTCTCATAAGTTTGAGAGAACGTTGTCAGAATGTTAGCTAAAGGTTCTGAGAACGTTCCCTGTTATCTGGGAGGAGTATCAACAGAGCTGAACTTATTTTAAATAGACTGATAATTCAGCATGGCGCAGTATTCTCCAGCACATGCTTTAGGACACAATCACAGCAGCTGTGTATGAACGTGTGTGACGGTAACAGTGTGAATGTGTTTTTCCTCTCAGATGTTCGTCTGTGTTCATCAAAGCCCTGCTCGGGAAACTCCACCTGTGTGGAGATGGAGGGAGGAGGAGGACACGTCTGCCTTTGTTCTGCTGGAGACACGGGGGAGAACTGCCAGCTGAAGAAACCCTGTTCAGCCGACGGGTAACACTGTTTCCTCTGTTAAACGACACGAATATTGCTCGCATAAAGCTGTATTGATATGAATTGATATTATGCATCTAATGCGAAGAAGTGTCGTTTAAGACTTTTTGTGGCGAGACTCTATTTGTTTTGTCACAGACCTGAGATCATCCAGCGCTGCATTAATTATTGACCATTGATCAGTATTATTTGACCTTTGAAAAGAAATCAAGTGCAATCCATCAAGCGTGCAGCAACAAAACAAAAAGAGTCTCGCCACAAAAGTCTTAAACGACACTTCTTTTCAAAGCAGCTTCACAGTAATAAAGAGGAAAATAACAGAATCAATGATGCAAACTTCAAATATGTGATTAATTCAATTTCAGCAGTAAAGCAGCTCTATAGAAGACAATATTATTATTATGCAGATCAATCAGATATTATTGAATATTAAGTGTCTTTTAAACCCCAAATAAGCAAGTCAAACTCTGTCAGGTGACAGAAACAGAGAAAAATAAATGTCACTATAAAAACGCTGGGTTAAAAACAAGAAAATGGGTAGAAAATGGACAAACCCAGCGATTGGGTTAAATGTTTGCTCAACCTGCTGGGTAGTTTTTTTTCTTTAACTCAACTATTGTTACTGTATATCTTGCTTAAATTGAACCCAAAATATGTTGGAAATTAACATTTATTAATATGATTAATAAATAAACATTTAAACATTTATTAAATTGCTTATTAATAAATGTTCATCTTTTGATTATTATTGTTGCCTCTAGTAATTATGTGTCTGATTTTTAATTTCCAACATGTTTTGGGTTCATTTTAAGTCAGCAATATAATAATTTTTAAACAATAGTTGAGTTAAATAAAATTACCCAGCACGTTGGGTCAAACATTTAACCCAACCGCTGAGTTAAAACAACCTAATCGCTGGGATAAAACAACCTAATCGCTGGGTTAAAACAAAGCAATCACTGGGTTAAAACAACCCAATCGCTGGGTTAAAACAACCCAATCGCTGGGTTAAAACAACCTAATTGTTGGGTTAAAACAACCTAATTGTTGGGTTAAAACAACACAATCGCTGGGTTAAAACATCCCATTCTCTGGGTTAAAACAACCCAATCGCTGGGTTAAAACAAAGCAATCGCTGGGTTAAAACATCCCATTCTCTGGGTTCAAACATCCCAATCGCTGGGTTAAAACAACCCAATCGCTGGGTTAAATCATCCCAATCGCTGAGTTAAAGCAACCCAGTCACTGGGTTTGTCCATTTTCAACCCAACTTGGGTTGTTTTTACCAGCATTTTTTAGTGTTGTTTGGATATTTTGATATAAAATGCGAAGGCTTGTGTATGAATCGTGGAACTGCTCTATAACACAAATGAAGCTGAAATAAGCCGCATGGATTCAGACTGCAGCTGCTCCGTCCGTCTGAAGTGTCAGGAAGCGTGTGTGTTGATGCGTGTCCTCTGTCTCATCCGCAGCTCTCGCTGTCAGAACGGAGGAACCTGCGTGGACACGATCGGCTCTGACAGCCGTCCCTCCTGCCTCTGTCCTCCTGGATTCACCGGTGCGTTCTGTGAGATCCAGCCTGACGCCTGCGAGCCCAATCCGTGCGTGAGCGGCGGCAGGTGCGTCCGTCGGGGCCCGGAATACACCTGCGTCTGTCCGCCGCCCTTCTCTGGCCCGGTCTGCAGCGTCAGTCTCTCGACGTGTTCCAGCGGCCGCTGCGTGAACGGAGGCTCCTGCGTGAACGGCACAGACGGCGGGATCCGCTGCGCCTGCCCTCCCCGATTCACCGGGCCGTCTTGTGAACTTCACGTCAACAAGCTCAAGCTCAAGCGCAGAGTTAAAGCGCAGCACTACGCCGCGCCGGCTCTCCACAAGCTTCTCCGGCCTGTTCAGGCATCTGCTGCGCTGGTCACCCGCAGCCAGGTCATCTGTTTCGTGGTTCTGGGTCTCCTCACCTGTCTGGTGGTGCTGGTCACGACAGGCATCATCTTCTTCCACCGCTGCGAGGCGTGGATGGCCAACAGCAGGTACCGGCAGCTGGTGCGGCAGCAGAGGGATCTCCTCCTGCGATCCGACGCCGAGCAGCCCGTCAACATCATCCTGCCCGAGAAGATCAGGCTCAATAACTATGGGAGGCATTACACCTCCATCTGACCAGAGGACCGTGTCAGTGCTTCAGTCTCTGATCCACACCGCTGCAGGATTTCAAGGTTTCTATGAACTTGTGTACTTACTGTTGGAACACATGCATAAATTACCACAAACATGATCGACCTCGTGCGAGAGACCCCGTCCTGACATTTAAAAGCCATCTATCTTTCTTTTAAACATGTAAATTAAAAATTTATTTCTATTAAGTTTCATTATTATACTTTTTTTCTACCCACTTAAGTAATATAGGGTGAATTCAGGTTGATTGGGACACTTTTTGCCATTGAGATGACGGGGAAAAAGTGTCTTTATCATCTGGAATTCATCCTTTACTGCTAAATCTATCATTCGTTTTATGTTTATTTAATTATTTTTTTATCTATTTTTTTATCTATTCATTTTTCATTTATTTATTACTAATATATTTTATTCTTTAAACACCCATTTTATTCATTTATGTATTTTAATCTAATTTACTTACTTTAATCTTATTATTTATGATTTATTTATTTAATATTTTTTCATCAATTTTCCATTTATTTATCACTAATATATATATAAAAAAATTTAAACACTCATTTTATTCATGTATGTATTTTAATGTAATTTATTTACTCATTTTAATCGTATTATTTATGATTTATTTATTTTATTTCCCCAGACCCCAGATTGAACGTGACTCTCATTCTGAAGTCTTCAGTTTTCTGTAGTCAGCACTGATTCTGTTATCAAGAAGATGAACTGTTTACCTGAGCAGGTGATTCACATGTGAACAGATGATTAATGTAGCACTTAATAAACCAGTGTTTATCGATGTAGAGTAATAATCATTCTCCAGTGATGATTGTACATGATGTCTTTCTTATCAATATGGTTTTGCATTTTAGTTAGTTTTATAAATTGAAGAAAAGATTGACCTTCACAATAGCTAATAATCTCGTTGATTGACCATAGATTGTGTTGTCAGAAATGATCATTTGTTTTACTCCTGGAATATAGATGGTCACATGACGCCCTCTACCGGTGACACTCGGAATTATGTTAATGACGGCTGCATGAATTTCACATTCACTTTCCATGGGCTCTTCTCGTGCACACCTCTGAACGCCAAATACTTCAAAAATCAAAAATACATGGTCAAATAAAGACGTTTGTTTTGGCTACATATACTGCAGCGACGTCTTTAATCGTTATGCATCACGTGACGCGTCGGTGGCCATGGCGGTGATTCTCCGTGCGTCCAGCAGGCGGCAGCAGCGCGAGCGTCATGAGCAGGTGAGATACAAACACTGTAATGAGATCATGTGACCACAGTGATCTCAGAGGTGCACTGTTGATTTGATGGACTGATGATTTTGATTGATATTACGGATTGCTGATGTTGCAGAAGAATATTAATTCATATCAGTGTTATTGCTTTCATGCGTTTCTCCAACAATCATATCGCGTGTATTGTTTTACTTCAGATTTACAGCAACATTTACATTGTTGGCCAGAGATGCATCGCATCTTGAGTTTTTACTTATTTTATATGGCTTGGTCTGGTAGATATGGAAGCACATTTATGCCAAAAAAAACTTTGGTTTTAGAGTACAAGATAAAAAAAAATCGAAATTGCGAGGTTTTCTGTCATAATTTTGGCTTTTTCTGTTGCATGATTCTTCATCAGTATTTCTGTTTTCCAGCACAAATATCTAAATGTTCTTGTATAGATATTTGTTAATATTTTTTCTGTAGAAAGACAAACACCAATAGTGATGAAAGCCAAAATATTAAACTTCACAGATGTATATTTACTGAGTAATCCACTGTTTTGGAGTCAAATTAGAGGAGTGTAAAAATGACGTTATAAAGATGGAGCATCATTATTTTATTTTCACACAGAGATTGGAAGATCTATTAGTGAAATCTGTTGACTTTATCAATCTTTGTTTCATTATATGCCAATGATGACAGTTCAAACATGGAACAAAAGCACTTCTTGTGTTCTTTCCCTCAAGTTTGCATGTCTGTAACTCAAGAAGTGTTAAAGATATCTTAATATCCTTCTAGATTCTGGTTCTTAACAAACTTTCCTTTTGTTATCTTCATTTTAAAGGCCCTCGATGGTTCAGTTCCAGAGATATGGAGATCTTAATGTGGCTCTGTGTTCAATTTTACCCATTTTCAGTGATTCAAAACCAAATGTGGTTCACTTTGCAAAAAATGTATCTAGTTTTTTTCTGTCAACACAATTGCATGGAATATACCTGAGTGCCATAAATATTATTTTTCCAAAGTTTGTGTGCCTGTCACTCAAAAACTATTAAAGATATCTCAATATTATTTTAGAATCTGGTTCTTAACAAACTTTTCAATCTTATGGTTCAATCACATAGATATGGGCATCCCAATGTCGCTCTGAGTTCAATTTGTTAAATTTTACCCATTTTCAGTGACGGAAAACCAAATGTGGTTCACTTTGAACACAGCTGACACTTACTGCTTTTAAAGAGGAATATCTGAAGAATAAATAATGTTGAAACTAAATGTATTTAGTTTCTCTCTATCAAAAGAATCGCATAGAATAATCTTCTCTAAAGTGCCAAAACGTTGAGGCACATTAACTTGCTCTCAAAAGTGTCTTTATAAGAATCTATATTTGAATCAGTTTTAGGGATATTTGGAAGATGGGATTTTGTTCATTTTAACAGCTTCTGAAGCTACCGAGAGTTCAAATAAATACGCAGTATCGAAACTACACATTACTGATGAAAAAAGTATCATCGGTTTACAAAGTGACCCACATTTGATTTTTGATCACTGAAAATGTGAACAATTTACTCATGGAGCCGCTTTAAGATCTCCATATCTCTGGAACTGAACCATCGAGGGCCTTTAAAATGAAGATACCAGAAGAAAAGTTTAAGAACCAGAATCTAGAAGGATATTAAGATATCTTTAATACTTCTTGAGTTACAGACATGCAAACTTGAGGGAAAAAACACAAGAAGTGCTTTTGTTCCATGATTGAACTGTCACTGTTGGCATATAATGAAACAAAGATTGATAAAGTCAACAGATTTGACTAATAGATCTACCAATCTCTGTGTGAAAATAAAATAATGATGCTGCATCTTTATAAAGTCATTTTTACACTCCTCTAATTTGGCTCCAAATCTCAGCTGAAAATGGTCATTTTGATCCTC
>RJVU01018862.1:150774-178464 GCA_003731715.1 Anabarilius grahami | reverse complement strand
CCCTGCCATAAATATGGTAGAACCATCACTTCTACCACTAAAGATCGCTTTATAAATAATCTTCCTGATCAGTTTCATCGCCTTAGCATACCAGACAGCTTAGAAGACCTCGATGTTGCAACAGAAACTATTGCCTCTGTCTTTTCCAGCACATTAGACTCAGTTGCTCCTCTGCGCTTAAAGAAGATTAAAGTCCCCGGAAAGTCATTTTAAAGTATGTGTTCTGAGTTTGTGTGCAGAAAACTGTGTTATTAACCACCCAGCCAAATTTTAATGATTAAAAAAATCGGCAAGTAAATGAAATAAGTTATCAAAATCTCGAAAAATTGAGCAGTATTCTCTGCTCTCAAATGCTGGGGGCGTGTCGGATGTCGGCGCTGAAACCACACCCAATCGCAAAAGCTGCAGCTGCCGTCTCAACTGACTTGTTTAATGAATCAAACATACTGATGCATCTAAAAAGAATCATGTTAGAGGGTTGCAAATTTCAGTAGAGTTACTGTGCACACACGGCAACTTACACTCACTGGTGGGCACGTACTGCCGACTGTTGTCGAGTCGACAAATGACGGCGCCGCGGGACGGGAGGATGAAGGCCGGGACGGGAGAGACTCTGTTCAGCCCCATATCATTGGTTGTCGGTGGGACGGGAGGAGGAAGGCCGAAGCGGGAGATAGTCTGTTCAGCCCTATTCACCAAAAACAGCGGATTATCAGTGAATCCCAGCTGTCTGATTAAAGTTTGTAAAACCATCCGTTGTAGAACAACCACTTTAGATACAAAATTAATCCACCCCTTCTTCATTTCATCGTTTTAGGAAATTTAAATAAGGAGACCGAGCTGTATTGTATATTATAAAAACCATGTAATGCGTAACGAAGGCATTACTAGCTAAATGTGCAAAGAGCTGTATAACTAACTATAATGACACTCGAGATTGAGCGAGTGAGCAGCTGTAGCGTTAGGGGCGGCGCCACGCTCAGTGCGTCATCGACAGTTATATAGTGTTAGGGGCGGGGCCATGTTCGGGGGCTCCAGTGCGTCATCGGACCCCCATTTTAGCTCCGCCCAAAAAATCCTGAACAGAGAATTGGTGAAAAACTGTTTAACGCTCTAACTTCACAATTTAGCACTACACAATTCACATTCTTTGTAATGTGTTTCAGCAATACATTTGTAACAATTATAACGTGCTTAGAAACAATTCTCAGAATTGACTTTACAGGGATTTTAAGGAAATTAATCCAATGCCGTGGTACAACGAGCACACTCTGGCTCTTAAGGGAGCTGCCAGAAAAATGGAGAGCAGCTGGAAGAAAACGAAACTAGAAGTTTTTCGCATTTCGTGGAGAGACAGAATGATTGAGTACAGAAAGGCCTTTAAACGTTAGATCTACTTACTTTTCAAATCTCTTAGAAGAAAACAAACAGAACCCTATGTATTGATTTGATACAGTGGCTAAATGAACGAGAAATAGAGCTTCAACTTCTGATGTTTCCAAAGAGCACAGCAGTAATGACTTTATGAACTTCTTTACTTGCAAGATTGACAATATTAGAGAAAAAATTATAACCATGCAACCGTCTACTACAGTATTGTGTCAGACAGTGCATTGTAGTGTCCCTGAGGAAAAATTCCATTCATTCGTTGCTATAGGAGAGAAAGAATTGTCTAAACTTGTTAAATCATCAAAATCAACAACATGTATGTTAGACCCTATACCGACTAAGCTATTG
This sequence comes from Anabarilius grahami, assembly GCA_003731715.1. NCBI lineage: Eukaryota > Metazoa > Chordata > Actinopteri > Cypriniformes > Xenocyprididae > Anabarilius > Anabarilius grahami. Next base: position 176,727 of record RJVU01018862.1, on the reverse strand, counting down.
AAAGAGATGCTTCCAGAGGTCATACATCCTCTTCTTAATATTGTCAATTCATCTTTATCACTAGGATATGTACCGAAAACTTAAGAGGTTTAATAATAGCCAGCTTATTAAAAAACCACAACTTGATCCTAGAGAATTAATCAATTACAGGCCGATCTCGAATCTACCTTTTCTGTCAATCCAGATGAGATGAAGGACCTGCATCTAGACATGATGATAACGCAGCCCTGACGTTTCAACTAAACTGTCCCTTGCGAAGGCCTCCTTCCCTTTCCTTTCCCCATGTATAGATAAAACGTTATCAAAATTATTCCAGTTCGCATAAATCCGCGGACACAACAAATTTTTCTGTATTATGCGGACCAGTAAATCAATTTGGCAAATATCACTTAAAAAAAAAAAAAAAGACCAAGCTTCTGCGCACATACACACTCAAACACGCAAACCTATAGACTAAACACTTAAATGAATGACAAGAATGCATTAAAGGTATTCGGTTTTCAGTAGGAAAGGTGTCATTGAAGCGGCCCCTAAAGTAATAATTAACAATTTTTACAACCGAAGTGATTCAATCAAAAACCAACTTTAGCTCGATAAGAATTTTCCTATTGTCACTGTGAAGCTGCTTTGAAACAATGTGTATTGTGAAAAGCGCTCTATAAATACATTTGAAGACTTGCTGACTTGAATCTTATGAAAAGGGAGCTTCTCTTGTCCTCAGATGACCTGAGCTCTGTGTTTCGCTGACAGCTGATAGAGAGACATGACGAGCACTGAGCTAGTGAATACGCACGCGCGGTTTGATTGCATAAGCAGTGCATAATGAAGCTCCTTATTTCCTCTCGCATGAAAACGCTGGTTTGCTGGAGAGACGAACAGGACTTTGTCTTCCATGGCAACTGGCATCAGACGCTCATTACCTGCACAAATATGACTGTCGTTTAGCGTCAACACCTGCCAAAGTATTGATTATCAAAATAGATAGACCAGAGAACAAATGCGGAGAACACTGTTGTAACGAATGCAAAAAGAAAGCGAGCATCAATTTGAGCGCATCATTAGCGCTTATGAATGCGTGACTCCTCAGCTGTTCCCATGGCGATACAGCTGGTCTCTGAAGGGGATTGTGTTACCCGTGATGATGATCAATGAGTGCACTTCATAGGATGCACATGTTAGTCTTTGACCTCCTGGAATTTGGCAGATGCCAGTGTGTGTGTGGGAAAACTTATCTAAACTTTTCTAAATATAAATAGGCTACTATCTGAATATATCTAAACACTGAGTATCTTTTTACATTTAAGAATTTTACATTTTTCTCAGGATCTCATACTTTGCTAACGTTCCCATTACGTTGTGAAAATGTTATTTTTTTTATGTTCTCTGAACGTTCTGAAACAAGTAGCAACATTTAAAAACCGTTAGACGAACGTCCAACTTAACGTTTCAGAAAAAAACGCTCCATGAACGATGTATTTGACTAATGTTTTTCTGCTAACATTTTGAGAACATTATTAAAAACCAGATAACTATGAATGAACGTTCTATTAACGTTACTGGAAGCATGTTTGTTTAGAAAGTTGAGAGAACTTTGTCAGAAAGTTCCCTGTTCACTGTACAGCAGGAGCTGCAAACATTTCTGTCTGACCTGAACATGAATTCTGTTAAAAAGGTGTTACTAAGACTCAAATATGGAAAAGTGACTCAAAGTTAAAGTATAAAAAATGGGTTATTTTGTGTTGGGTTGTATCTTGGGTTATTTTTTCTACCCAAGTCCTGGGTTGAGCCATTTTTGGGGGGTTACTTTTCCAGCGTTTGGGATGCTTTTGTGCTTCACAGATCCTGGGTCAGACATAACAGCCTGGCGTTTGGGTGGTTTTTGTGTTCCCCAGATCCTGGGTCAGACGTAACAGCCCGGCGTTTGGGTGGTTTTTGTGTTCCCCAGATCCTGGGTCAGACGTAACAGCCCGCCGTTTGGGTGGTTTTTGTGTTTCCCAGATCCTGGGTCAGACGTAACAGCCCGCGTTTGGGTGGTTTTTGTGTTTCCCAGATCCTGGGTCAGACGTAACAGCCCGGCGTTTGGGTGGTTTTTGTGTTCCCCAGATCCTGGGTCAGACGTANTCTTGGGTTATTTTTTCTACCCAAGTCCTGGGTTGAGCCATTTTTGGGGGGTTACTTTTCCAGCGTTTGGGATGCTTTTGTGTTCCCCAGATCCTGGGTCAGACGTAACAGCCCGGCGTTTGGGTTGTTTTTGTGTTTCCCAGATCCTGGGTCAGACGTAACAGCCTGGCGTTTGGGTGGTTTTTGTGTTCCCCAGATCCTGGGTCAGACGTAACAGCCCGGCGTTTGGGTGGTTTTTGTGTTCCCCAGATCCTGGGTCAGACGTAACAGCCCGCGTTTGGGTTGTTTTTGTGTTTCCCAGATCCTGGGTCAGACGTAACAGCCCGGCGTTTGGGTGGTTTTTGTGTTCCCCAGATCCTGGGTCAGACGTAACAGCCCGGCGTTTGGGTGGTTTTTGTGTTTCCCAGATCCTGGTCCTGGATCCTGTGGCTCATGCTTTACACAATGGTGCACTTCATAACTACAGTCTGAAGAGCCGCTAGAATGTAAATGTATTGAGTTGGCTCCTCCGAGACGTGTTTACTGACTCGCGTCGCTTGTATTAATATCCCACAGATGGAGGATTGCAGTGGTGTTATATTTGCATTCCAGGAGCAGTGAGAAACTCCACAGGCTCCTGAACGACTGACTGATGATCACAGGAATCTGCCGTTCTGAAGAACCCTTCGCAGAACTTCACACTAGACGAGCCACACGACCCCTTTCAGAATGATCTTTGTATTAAAAAAGTATAATGTATAGTCGTGGCAATATCAAGGTTACGTGTTTTTAAATGCAGCCATACGTTTGGCTTGTTTTTATCATTTAAACACTTCGCTTGATTCATTGCATCTGTTTGGCATTAAAAAGACAATTTTATTTGGATCAATACAGGGCAGAGATAATTTATTTTATTTGGAAAAACAAGAATCATTTTATAAGCATTTTATTGTTTGTCTTGTCTGCTCTGAAAGCCTTCAGTCTCATCAGATTCAACACTCGACCATGTGAAAAGAACAGCGTTAGACTGTAAAACACATAAATATAGACGAGAAAGTAATCGAAATCAGATTGGACAGTCATCTGTGGCACAGACACACGTACAGATGGAGATCTGACTGAGAAGGACCGCGACACGAGCACATCACTCGTATTATAATTCCAATTCTGAGACATTAAATAGATAATGAATGTATTTATTTATTGTTTTCATCAGTCCATCCCCCTGCATATATAACCCAACAGCAGAACCCAAAAATGTTCATGCAGGAGATTATTTGAGCATTTGTAATTATTATAACATGGGAAAGATCTAATGCATCCGTTACTGACGCGATCAGCCACAATCGTTACAGTGTTGGGTTGTTTTTTCTGTCTAGACTCTTTAGTCAAAGTGTGATTATGATGCAAGCCTGTAATTAGTGTTTCGTCCAGCCGGTTAATGCAAGATTATTCAAATGTTTCCTCAGGAAGTTGAAGGCTTTGATTGTTTTGTGCTGAAAATCCGCTTACAGAGTTTGAGCTTCTCAACATTGAGGAAACACAGAAATGCGACTTGGGCACCAAAAATGCTGATGTTTACTTAAAATGCATCAAAATGAAGTGAGTTTGTGCTTAAAACAAGAACACATATCTGTTCACTGGGGTCAGAGAAATAATATTAATTCAAAGGGAAAACAAGTTTATTTTTCTGACTCCATTGGCAGATGTTCTTCTTTTAAGCACAAACTCTCTTCATTTTGATGCATTTTTCAGAAAACTAGACTTAAAGGATTAGTTCNGGAAACACAGAAATGCGACTTGGGCACCAAAAATGCTGATGTTTACTTAAAATGCATCAAAATGAAGTGAGTTTGTGCTTAAAACAAGAACACATATCTGTTCACTGGGGTCAGAGAAATAATATTAATTCAAAGGGAAAACAAGTTTATTTTTCTGACTCCATTGGCAGATGTTCTTCTTTTAAGCACAAACTCTCTTCATTTTGATGCATTTTAAGTAAACATCAGCATTTTTGGTGCCCAAGTCGCATTTCTGTGTATTCTGATAATTTACTCATCCAAGATGTTCATGTCTTTCTTTCTTCAGTGAAAAAGAAATTTAAGGAAAACATTCCAGGATTTTTCTCCATATAGTGGACTTCACTGGGGTTCAACGGGTTGAAGGTCCAAATGTCAGTTTCAGTGCAGCTTCAAAGAGCTCTACATGATCCCAGACGAGGAATAAGAGTCTTATCTAGAGAAACCATCGGACATTTTCAAAAAAAAAAAAAAAAATTATATACTTTTTAACCATAAATGCTCGTCTTGCACTGCTCTGTGATGCTCCACGCATGACGTAATCATGTTGGAAAGGTCACGCGTGACGTAGGCGGAAGTACCGATCCAGTGTTTACAAAGTGAACGTCAAAGACTAAGCCTAACACCCTTTACTAAAAAAGATAAAACAACGATGTCGGACGATTTTGAAGTTGGAAGAGAAAATGAGATGTGAGACCGCGGTACTTCCACCTACGTCACGCGTGACGTTTCCAACATGATTGCGTAATGCGTGGAGCGTCACAGAAAATGCTGTACTTATTCAAACACCAGTTCTTTATTTACAATTGCATTGCAAACAAGCAGAAACGTTACAAAGCAGAGCATCACAGAGCAGTGCAAGATGAGCATTTGTGGTTAAAAAGTATATAATTTTTTTTTATTTTTTTTTTAGAAAATGACCAATGGTTTCTCTAGATAAGACTCTTATTCCTCGTCTGGGATCGTATATCATGCAATTCTGACTTTATAACTCGCTATTCTGAAAAAAAAAGAAGTCAGAATTGTGAGATAAAATGTCGCAATTACCTTTTCTATTTTTTATTTCATGGTGGAAACAAGCTTCCATATTTTTCTGACCCCATTTTCAGATATTTGTTCTTGTTTTAAGCACAAACACACTTCATTTTGATGCCTGAGACTTAATATCTGTTCATTTCGCTTCTCCAGTAAATGTCTTGATTTTAAAATGTTTTGTCCTGGAAAACAAGACAGAAAGAAAGAAGAGAAAGAAGTGTTTTATTGGATTTATTTGAAGTGTTTCTAACCCTAATTCAGTTTTTCATGTGCAACCTTGTTGTGCATCATGCACTCATCTCAGGACTATATGAGCCGCATAACAAACACACACGTCTCTATGAGTTAAACAGAAAAATGCATTTCCGTCACAGAGCCGCGTGACTGTGGGATTATCAGATGAGCAGCAGATAACATGCCGTCCTCTCCTCTGTGACTCGCTGGTTGCTGAGAAACGGCCGGCCGGCGGGCGGTTCATGTGAGTTGAGCGCGAGATCGGGGGATGCTGGGAGTCAAAGCCTGTTTATTAAATGCTGTATATCGTATGATTGACGCATCTGCAGGATGAAGCGGCTGTGATGACAGTTATCGTAAAGACGTGCGGTGCTGACAGCCGTCCTCGTGTTTCATCAGCGCTGGACGGGAGCCACCTCACTGAGCATGTGGGAGATTTTCCAGCCCGCTGTCCTCAGATGAACCGAGCGCGCTGCCAAGAATCAGCTCAGTTTATAGAAGGTAACTGGGTTACGAGCCAACCGCCACAACAGAGAGAGATAAATCAGTCAATACTGAAACATGCATAAGCACAGAAGGGTAAATATGGCAAACTGAGAGCTGATGAAAAACTCTCAAGATCTTGTTTGATGCACCACCATAAATTCTCACAGCTACCATTACAAACACAAGTGGAAAGCCTGGGAACACGATGAGAGAAGATCAGAGGATGATCTTCAGATTATTAATGCAAAGATGTTTCCCAGTGCTAAAGGAGGGACTGCAGACAAGATTTGCATTTCTCATTTTGCACACAACAGCATTTCTGTATGGAAAAGAACTCTTGTGACTCGAAGAGACAAAAGTTGAGCACATTCAACAGAATGAAACCGTGTCTGTCAGCAGGACGCGGTGGAGAAGCTGCTGCCATGGAAACTAATCCGGTTTACAATGAGACGCGCTTTCATCCGAAGACCGAGACGACGCTCTTCCTCATCTATGCACTCTTTTCCTTCTGACATGATTTTCATGTGTCATGATTCATTCCTTTAATCTTGAAGAATGCCACGATCGTAGTAGATTTGAAAGATTGTTTTGTTGTGATTCGCTTCATATGACTGAATACCAAAATCTGCTCACTTAATGACAGTTCAGTTCTTACAGCTCATCTCAGTCGAGCAGTTTTCATAAATATAGAGTTTAAGTGGACAAGTCATCATGAAAGGGAAATTGTGCTGGTCTCTTCTTCTCTATTGTGTTGTATATCTGTGTGAAACGGCTTTGCAAACAAGAACAAATGTAGGTTTTGTCTGTGTGGAATTGATTGGATGGTTGTGGTTTGCTATTGGTGGATCTCATATGAGTGACAGGTTGCCCCGCCCTCGTCATCAGAGAAGAGAAGAGATGCTGCAAGAGGGAGGAGAAGATATTCTGATTCGAGATTACGAGGAACATGAATTTAACACAATAATGATGTGCACCGATAAATCATACTGCAATATTCCATAAAAAACACAAGAATTGACTTTAATGTTGTTGTTGTTGTTGTTCTCTTCTCCAGGCATCAAGCGTGTCGTCCTTCACATACTCACATGTAACATATACCGCTCATGTACATACTTCCTCAACGTACTAGTGCTGTCCTATTTTCGTCTGGCTTCTTCTTCGAACATCACAGAATGCATTCTGAACTTATGACCTTAACCTGCGACGTATTTCAAGCGCAACACGATACAGAATCGGACATGTTTAGGTTGCAGTGTGAAACAGTAATGCATGTCTGACACGAGCAAAGCCTGTTTTTAGATTAGCACTCAGATCATATGGAAACAATAAGTGATGCAGCTGTGAACACTGATTATTTCATAATCAAATCAGAAATGGTGATTAGCAATCAAGAATGAAAATTGTGATTCACAAGCTCTCAATTCAATTCCAGTTCATTTGTGCATTTTTACATATGTCTCGAGTTCTTAAAACATTAGTTCACTTCAGAATTAAAATTTCCTGATAATTTACTCTCCTCCATGTCGTCCAAGATGTTCATGTCTTTCTTTCTTCAGTGGAAAAGAAATGAAGGTTTTTGAGGAAAAAATTAGTTTTTCGCTCTACCGCGGTACTTCCGCCTTTGTCACGCGTGACCTTTCCAACATGATTGCGTAATGCGTGGAGCATCACAGAGCAGTGCAAGACGAGCATTTGTGGTTAAAAAGTGTATAATTTTTTATTATTTTTATAAAATGTCAGATGGTTTCTCTAGATAAGTCTCTTATTCCTCGTCTGGGATCATGTAGAGCTCTTTGAAGCTGCACTGAAACTGACATTTGAACCCGTTGAACCCCAGTGAAGTCCACTATATGGAGAAAAATCCTGGAATGTTTTCCATCATTTCTTTTCAACTGAAGAAAGAAACACATGAACATCTTGGATGAGTAAATTATCAGGACATTTTAATTCCGAAGGTAACTAATCCTTTAATGCAGGATGGATTCTGATTGGCCGTCAGTGTTTATCGTCCTTAGTGTAAACGTTTAGTACTCAAGATCAAAACATCTGAAATCTAATTCAAGTGTACTTCTAGAAACCATGTAGTGTACTTGATGTATGTGAACTATTGTTTTCAACCTCCTCGAGAGAATTGAAACCCATTTGCTGTGAGGTTTTTTAGACAGCTTTGTGCTCATAATAGGAGTGATCCAGGTTTGTTGCATCACTTTGCAGTGTAGAAATGCAGTGAGATTATTGAGCTGCAGCTGAAATGTTCTTTTGCCCTTCAGAGTTCCAGAGTTAAAGACTGATTGAAACTCCTGTAGTTTGTATCTGGTGTGAGGCGGCAGTGAATGCATAATGATTTGTGTTCTTGATTCGAGTGTAATTGAGCTGCTCAGAGATTGATCAAGATCCCAGTTGATGGTGAGAGTCGCGAGCGCCGCCTAGTGTCCGCAGGTGATGACGACACGATCCGACTCTCACGGGCTCCAGTCACTTCAGACCATATGAACTTTCGCTGCGCTTCCATTCGTGCGCAACAGTCAAAGTTCGGAAGACTTTGACGCGATCAAGAGTGTTTTCATTTTCAAATGTAATCCGGTGTCACTCCGGTCCTCGACGGAATGGCATTTTCGCGTGATATTCCTAACTGTGGTTTATTCCAGCATGTGTTTGGAGGCGGAGTGACTGACTGACATCCATTCATCATATAAAAGGGAAGTTGAGCAGCTGAACATCAGAAACTCTCTCTCTTTCTCTCGCTGTCATATGATTGATCATGAATACGGTGAAGGCGCTGAAAAGCGCGCTCGTGTGTTTGGTCATCTTGCCGCGATTTCTCGTCGCCGCGTTCATGCTGTGGTGTCTTGATTTTCTGTGCGTGAGAAAGAGAGTTTTATTCCATCACGGCGAGGAAGAGGAGGAGGATGAAGACCCTCCGCTGTGCGTCTCCGACAACAACCGCATGTTCAGCTGGGAGTCGCTCAAAGCGGTTTTCCACGGACACAAGCTGGACTGGATGAAGTCCGCGCGCCTCGGCCACGCAGCGCCCAACAGTGAAGTGGTTCCGCTCGCGGAGCTCAAGCGCAAACGCATCCTGGAGTTCGCGCGCGGTCAGCGGCCGCTGGTGCTGAATTTCGGGAGCTGCAGCTGACCGCCGTTCATGAAGCGCCTGAAGGTGTTCCAGCGGCTCGTGCTTCAGTACGCGGACATCGCCGATGCTCTGGTGGTTTACATCGAAGAGGCGCATCCGTCCGACGGCTGGATCAGTTCCGACGCGCCGTATCAGATCCGCAAGCACCGGAGTCTGGAGGAGCGACTGAGCGCCGCGCGGCTGATGGAGCGCGAGGCGCCGGGCTGCGCGATAGTGGCCGACAGCATGGAGAACTCTTCCAACAGCGCGTACGGAGCTTATTTCGACAGACTTTATATCGTGCAGGACGGGAAGGTGGTGTATCAGGGCGGCAGGGGACCGGAGGGATACCGGATCTCCGAGCTCCGACACTGGCTGGATCAGTACCGCGAGCGGCTGCGCGATGCCGTGATTCGACTGTAGAAGTGAGGCGACTTTCACGGAGCTGCTGCGGGAAGAGAAGAGTTTCCCGGGACTGACTGACCTCGTCATGAGTGTTTCCAGCCGAGAGCATCTTCTGTGGAAGCTCATTCCCACATAAGGAGAAAAATCACGCTTTCGTCAATTATAATTCACTCAAAAATATCTCATAGCCACTTTAATCTCAAAATTATGATTTAGTATGTCATGTCAACTTTTTATCTCATAATTCTAATTTATGTCATGACTTTTTTCATAACTATTACTTTCGATTTTTACAGAAATCATAACAGAATGTCAACTTTTTATATCATAATTATGACTCAGTATGTCATAATTGTCTTAGTTCATAATTTCGACCTTTTTATCTTGTAATTATGACTCATAATTTGGACTTATCTCATAATAGTATGTCATAATTATCACTAAATATGAGATAATTTGGACTATTTGTCAATGTTGAATTTTTATCTCATAATGATGACATTTTATCTAAGTCAAAATCATGACATTAAATTATAATTTAGTATATTATCACTTAGTGTCATAATTTCAATATATCATTTTAGTATGACATAATCTTGATTTTATATAAATTATAACAGTATGTCATAAAACTTTTTATCTCATAATTATCACTTAGTAGGTCATAATTTTGAATGTCGCACTAGTTATGACATTGTCTTTTTATCTCAAATTTTCACTTTTTATCTCATAATTTCGACTTTAATCACATAATTATGATTTAGTACATCATAATGTCAACTTTTTTTTAATCTCATAATCATGACTTTTTAATCTCACAGGCCTAATTATAATTTAGTATGTCATGATTTTGACTTTTTCTCATAACTGTTACTCATAATTATTTTCACATAAATCAAAACAGCATTTCAAAACTTTTTATATCATAATTGTGACTCAGTATGTCATAATTGTCTTTTATCTCATAATTTTTACTTTTTATCTCATAATAGTATCTCATAATTATCACTAAATATGTCACAATTTGGACTATTTGTCAATGTCAAATTTTTATTTCATGATGACATTTTATCTCTCATAATTTTAGTAATATAATTTTGATTTTATATCAATTATAACAGTATGTCGTAACTTTTTATCTTATAAGTATCACTTAGTAGGTTATAATTTTGACTTTTTGTCAAAATGTTGAATTTTTGTCATAATTATGACTTAGTATGTCGTCTTTTTATCTCATAATTTTCATTTTTTATCCCATAATTATGACTGTTATAATTTCAACTTTTTATTTAATTATTTTGATTCAAATCTGAAATCTCGAATTTGTCAATTATAACTCAGTGACTATTTATCTCATAATTTCAACTTTTTATCTCATACACAGAAGCAGAAAGTCATAATTATGATTCACCGAAGCATGATTTTGTTCTTCTTGTGGCAGAAAGAGCTTCCATATCGACGTGTCTGTTTTTGTTTTTCACACACGTGCACAAACGCTCACTCTCGTTCCCTTCTGTATTTTGTGTGAAGGTCGATTTTTAAAAGGTTCACAACCAGAAGATCGACACTGATGTCTAAAATACAGGACAAATGTAAATTATTCCTTTTTATCAAAGCCATTTCGTAATAAAACATTTCATCTCTGGAGGCTTGTGGGCAATATCTCCTCAACATGATAACTGAGAGTGTGTTGTGCTGATAGTGTGTGAATTATACAGTTAATGAGACTCAATTAAACACTGATTCAGTTCAATGAGCCACATTCACTCTTTATTTGCTTCAAATATCCTAATAGTCACTCTGGATCAGACGAACATCAGCTTTCTGAGTAGCTCATACAGTATTGAACATATTTTCACTCTGATGTCAATCTTCTGTTTGATGTTTTCGTGGTGCAGCATCATTCTGGATCAGACGAACAGACGCACCTCTCGCAGATAATGATTCAGCCGTGTTGACCATATCTGACACTGACTTACAGACTCTCAGCAACATTTATTAAAAGCCTGTTTGTGTTTGTGACTCGATAGGGAAGAAATGAGCAGATCTTAATGTCATTAAGCAACATAGAAAGCACACAAAAACATTGCAATATGCTGCAAAATAATATATATTCAACCAAAAATAATTGTATTTCACATACACAACTGTCCATCTGTCATCTGGACACACCAGGAAAACGGTGTGAAACCAGAAAATAAGGACATATTCTGGAAAAAAAGTCCCAAAACACCCACGACTGTCCTTATTTTAAGTGATTATGTAAAAATAAGTGGACGTGCAACACCGTCATCATGAGCTGTTTCCATCCAAAGCTGAGAATTTAACAAAATTGGAAATGAGTTTGTCTCAGAGCGTCAGACGAAACACAATAAACGCTGTCATGTGACCTTGTGTTGGGATGCTGGTGTTTGGGAACACAGTCGTGTGAGACGCTTCTGGAGGAATTAAACCAAATCATTCTGATGACAGACTTTGACGTTTCAGATCCACCAAACCAACATTTGAGATGCTGCGATGTGATTGGTCCGCTGGTTAGTGCAGTTATCCAATCACAGCCTCTGCTGAGGCAAAGTCACATGAGGTTTTTGTTTTTATTCGGTGAATGTGCTTCCGTCGGAGTTTATGCGCATGTCTACTAATCTGGAAGAGAAATTAGCTGCCTCAATAGAGCACATATGGTTTTTATTTTAAGAATTTATGTGCATCTTGCCGTTTCCCTTCAGCATTTTTTATGCAATATCCCAAAATTTGCATAAAAATAGTTGGAAGGAAACACAGCTACTGAATGCAGATATTCATGAAACATCTGATGGCTTTTGTTGGAAGCTCAACATTAGCTGATCAGTGCTTGAGTTTTGAACACAATCATCAGTTCAGTTCTGGTTTATGGATGTTCTGATGGATTGGGCTCATATGACACTGGCTGTGCTGCTGAAGTCTGATTATAGTGTTGTGAAGCTCCAAACGAAGTAGTTTTTTTCTCTCAGTCTAAAGTGAAATGTCTTTTCCAGTTGCTTGGTTACTGTTTTCCCTGCAAAACTATAAAGAACTTTTGACTTGCTTTTCCTTTTATTATATGAACAATATCTGAGCTGTCAGAAAATACAGAAAGACTTTAATGATTTAGAGTTTCATCTCTGTGTGTGTTTTCAGTGTGTGTGTGTGTGTTTTCAGTGTGTGTGTGTGTGTGTGTGTGTTTTCAGAGTGTGTGTGTGTGTGTGTGTTTTCAGAGTGTGTGTGTGTGTGTGTTTTCAGAGTGTGTGTGTGTGTGTTTAGTTCAGTATCAACTCTTCTTGAACTGTCACATGTACACAGATTTCAGCAGCTGAATGCTGTTTTTCCCGTGATTAATCCGTCCATATGACCTGAAATCAACCCCGATCAACACACACACACACACACACACACACACACACACACACACACACACACACACACACACACACACACACACACACACACACACACACACACTTATTTGTGAAATCAACAGTTTCCCCGTCAGATAATCTGTGTTTCCAGAAGCAGTGATTGTTTGATTCAGGCCATCTGGAAGATTCACTTTATATTCAGGGTTTGTACATGATCAGCGCTGCCAGGGAACCGCTTCAGCCTTTTACCTTATCACTCCCATCATGCACTTCTCCAGTGAGTATTAGCATGAGCGCTAAAGTCCTGTTCTCTGACGTCATCGCTGCTTCCATTATTAATCATCGTTTATCTGAGAGCCGAGCTCGGCCTGCTGAAAGCACAGTGACGCTGATGATGTGACGTTAAACATAATCAGATCATCTCTGTTCTGCATGAGATTTGGTTCCAGAATGTAGGAATTTCAAGTCATTTTTTCTTATTAAAGAGGTGGTTGATTATGATTTGACATTTTTAACTTCAGTTAGTGTGTAATGTTGCTGTTTGATCATAAACAACATCTGCAAAGTTACGACACTCAAAGTTCAATGCAAAGAGAGATATTTTCTTTTACAGAAATGACTTTTTAAACGGCTGGTAGGGACTACGAGCTTCTTCCCGGGTTAGTGACATCACAAACCCTAAAATTTACATAAACCCCGCCCCCGAGAACACTCAACAAAGGGGGCGGGGCCATGTTGGGCTGCTTTAGAGAAGAGGAAGAGTTGTTGTAGTAGAGTGTTGTTGACATGCCGTCATTTTACGCCGGACTGCTTCACAAACGAGGGTCAATTCAACACAAAAGATGAACATGACGGCACATGCTAGTGGATGAGTTGAATCAACTCCACAGCAACTACATACATTTATCCACTAACCATTCAGAAACGTCCAGTTTCATTCTAAAAGTTGTAACTTCTTCCTGAGTCTCTCCATCAGTGTCGACTCCGGTTTGAACAATGTAAGGCTGAACACCGTTACTGACAATCCTCATTTTGGCTGCGTGAGATTCTCCAGCTTTGTTGTTGTTGAGCTGCTAAAGCTCCGCCCTCTTCTGGAAAGGGGGCGGGGAGCAACAGCTCATTTGCATTTAAAGGGACACACACAAAAACAGCGTCTTTTTGCTCAAACCCAAATAGGGGCAAATTTGACAAGCTATAATAAATGATCTGTGGGGTATTTTGAGCTGAAACTTCACAGACACATTCTGGAGACACCAGCGACTGATATTACATCTTGTGAAAGGGGCGTTATAGGCCTGCGATCCAGTTAGACTCGCTTTATCTCATTTGGACAATCGCTGGACATCTCTGTCTTTCCGGGGTCAAAGGTCACGCCCAGTTATGTGCTGTTGGTCTTCAGGGAACAGGACGGAGCGCTGAGGTCGCCGGACACGTGCAGCGCTGCACTCAAGCCTTTAGAATTCATAACTGCGGCGTTGTTTCGGCAGGTTTTGCTCTGAGATCCAGGCAGACGCTCATCTTTCTCTGGGCCTCGAGATTCACGTCTCCTCACGACTCGCTTCGAATCGCTCACTGAACATCAGGAATGTGTTTGAATCAGTTGGAATTTCAGTCAGAATCAGAGGAAGAGGAACTTTCTAAATTGCAATTCAGAGAAAGATCAAATCTCTCTTGGCAAATGATTGACTGATTACGTTGAAGTGAATTTCAGGATTATTTTAGTTTCTGTTTCTTTCAGTTAATAATTTTAGTGCATAATTTTAAGCTTCGCAAATAATTTTTATATTTTATTTTATTTCAGATTTATTTCAATGAACAGAAATGTTTTTAGTTCACTGCAGAATCCGTTGCTTTAGATGAAAGAATAATCATCAGTATGAAACCAAATAAACGGACTGAATAATGTGTAAATCAGCGGATGAAGGTCCAGATGATCTGTGATCCTCAGTTGACCGAACGTGACCCACTTCCGCTCCGGGATGAGCGTGGGAGGAATGAGAGGATCATGGGAAGCTAATCCATGACTTCCTGCTGCTGGATCACAGCACATTAAAACAAGCCCTGCAGATCAAGAGCACTTCCTCCACAGGATCATCAGAGAAACATCAGAATGAGCATCTGTCAATCGTCTTTGTGGCGTGACCCTTTGAACTGGAAACTCTCCATCTGTGTGAAAAGTTTAGCACTGAGGAAATACTTTTTTTGGTTATTTAAAGTATGATTGATAGCGTTAATCTCATAATTCTGTACATAAATGTGTTTTTTAACAAAATGCCATTTTTCTGTCGCTTTCAAAGAAATGGAAAACTGTTTCGTTCTGATAGAAACTCTATAGTTTAAGTTCTGTTTTTAAGGTCTTTGAACAATGCCATGAGTTTATTTCTGCATTGATCAGGTCTGCGTAACAAAATGACCATATCCCAAATATCAAAACACAAAATATCCCATTCCCAAAATACATATTTTACAGTCACAATAATGCAAACTGTATCGCAGTGATCATGAACAGCTCAAATCTTGCTGCCTCCTTCACAAAATTAACATCTGTGAGTGTTTTAAAGTCAACGGATGATAAACTACTCGTGCTTTATTAATTCTGCTGATTCCAGACAGGAAGTAATCCATCAGACACGAGGAAGCTGGACGGATTTGTACGGAGGTCAGACACATTTCTGAAACATATCAGGGTCGTTTGTGGGTTCAGCGGGTTTATAATCCCATCATGAGCAGATGAAGTCCTCTAGTGGTCAGAACTGGTTTGGATTACTAGACTAATAATTTCATCAAGATCTTGCTAAAATAAGCACAAACCAGATCATCTAGATTCACAAACACACCTGAAACAGCATCAACGAAACCCAGTCAATCAGTTTCTGCTCCTCAGATGTGTGTTTAATTCAGAACTACAGAAGTTTCTTTTCACAAGAGAACGTCTGACTTTTACAAATCGATAGAAAAGATGTTTATTAGCTCCTCGGAAATGGAAAGTTTCAAGCACATTCAATTAATTTTTTGTCGTTTTATTCTGTACATGTATTGCTGTTGATAGACTATATAAACTATTTGATTCCTGTAGCAAATGCACAAGTTTATAACGGAAGAAAATGAAAAGTAATGAAAGACTTGTATGTTCTAAATGTGAGAGGACACTTTCCGTGACCAATCATTTGATGTTCAGATATTTAATGTGAAATAATTCTCTGCTCTCATTCAGTTATTTGTTTCAACAGTCAAAGATGAGAATAGAAGGCTGAACTCTCGTCTGGAGTGTGTGTTTATAAAAGAAGCGAGACAAAATTATTTTATACATCAACATTTATATACTCACATACTGCATCAATTATTATATGTGGAAAGAAAATGCAGCAAGTAAAACATATAGAAGTTCAAACAACGGTACAGAAATGACTATAATAAGCATGCTACTGATACACACACACACGCACACACACGCACACACTCACACACACACACACACACACACACACTCACACAACATAGTTTTCAAGTTTTCAGGAAGTGCTTCTAGGTAGTTCAATAAAATAACATGAAAACATCCAGATGGAAATGAACAATCGAAGCGTCGACGTCAGTCACACTGCTGCGTTTGGATCTGGATTCATCCGAACGGACCGAAAGCTCCAGTGAATCGACTCTCATCACAGAATCACTCGTCGCAGCTGCTGAAAGGCACAGAGATCCTTCTGGAAAAGCCTGACGGATGAGAGTCACAGTCCGAACGGCGAACGGATCCCAGAGCTCCGGTGTCGGATGAATCGGTGAGCTGGGAATGATCGTGACATTCAGATGGTTGACGGCAAGCGGTTTCGCGCTCCAGGCGGCGTCACTGATCTGCTGGAGAAACGTGACCGGTGTTTGTGTTTGAACCAGTGAAACGGCACAACGAGCGGAAGATTCTCCAGATTAAAACAAGACACAATGTTCAACTAAACGGTTAAGAGTTCATTATGGCACAGAAGTGTACTAACTCAGTTAAGTGTACGAACTCAAAGTCATCAGATCTGAGCGATCACACAGAGATAACGCATGACGTGCTTTAGTCTGAAACACCACATTAGCTCAGCAGAAATCATACAAATAAAACTATGCAATGTTAACAGGCAGCTAATAAACATGACAGTATTGGCACTGGCAACCGTCCCTGAAAATAAACTGAAAACTGAAAAGCGAAGAAAGCTTCTGCCTCGCACTGCTGTCGCACCTGTCCGGACCGACGGTGAGGAGCGAACGACAGGAAGAGAGAGTCAAGAAACACCGGAAATGTGGAGCCTCCCAAAGGAAAACCTGAGAATGAGAGCGTGGCGTGAGCTAGTGGCCGGAGTGGTTGTTGAGAGAGTCTTCGGCGCGCCGGTGCGTCTCCAAGGCTTTCGCGGTGTACGAGTCCTGAGGCAGTTCAGATTTACGCCGGACGAGCGGCCGCTCCTTCCTCTGCTCCCTCGACATCTAAAAGACACAAACGTTTACATGAAGGCTTTTCAATCCGACTGATACATCAATTTGATTACTAACAGATCATTTGGGTGCATGTAAATGTCTCGGTTACTGATGTAACCCTCTTTTCCTGAAGGAGGGAATGGAGACGTGTCGTCAGAACCAAACTGATGAATTGGGATCACGTCTGAGAACTCTATCACCTTCGAGTGTAAACTAAATGACCCAATACACATTGGCGTGTGAGATTTGCATCTTGAGCTCTGCCCCGTATAAATGCGGAAGCGGAAGCAACACACGTTCAGGTTTTTGCTCAGCGGTGATACAGCAATTGGGGCGACAGGACGTAATGTCTCAGTTCCCTCCTTCAGGGAACAAGAGTTACATACATAACCAAGATGTTCCCTTTCAGTCAATCACATTCAGCGTTACGTCAGAACTGAACTGACCAATTGGGATCCCTACCAATGCGCCACTATTGCTACCCCTTCCTTGCCACCTGATGCTCCTTCACCTGCTGAGGTGGAAGATAGGACAGGGCTTATGCAGAGAAGGTCAATTACAGTTGCTCTGCTTGATCCATACAGTAAGACTATTGGATAACACTAGGAAAGCATGCCTTTTCAAGCAGAAAAGAAGCCTCATCCTGCCTGCATGTGGAGATTAAACATATGGACTGGCCATTTAGGGACGTGCAACATATGGAAGGTCTCTGAGGTGGCTCCGGCCCAGTTAGGGAGTCTACACCGACAGGGACGGCAGAGCAGACTCTGTCAAGGGAAAGATACAGGCTTGCCGATAGGGAAGCCGTCCCATGGAAGAACACACATATGGGATCACCGTAGGGATCACAACATATGGCACCTAGCCTAGCACCGGGGTCAACCAGTGGGTGTACTTACGAGTGTTAGGCCTGGCATCGGACGCTCCGCCGCATCCCGAGATCCTGGACCACCAAGGTGGACATCGTCTGACTGAGGGAGCGTACAGTGACTTTCGTCGCACGCAAGGCGAGGTCCGTCGCTCTGCACAGCTCCTGCATCAGAACTTCCCTTGTGCAGCTCTTTAAATGCCTTGGCTTGGTAGACTTGCAGGAGAGCCATAGTGTGCAAGATGGAGGCAGCCTGTCCAGCTGCTCTGTAAGCCTTAGCCGTGAGAACAGACGAGAACTTACAGGCGTGGGTTACCCCTCCAGGCGGCAACACTTTTAGGACAGCTGCGTCGCAACCAAACGCTCCATCAGGCCTCTTGGCCATCCCACCATCAAGGGTAGTGAGGGGGGAGGAGGTACCATACTGGTTTTGGGCAGAAAAAGGTGGTGTCCATGATCTTGTAACATCCTTCCGGAAAGAATGGCACTGGGGCGGTGCGCTGAGAACCAGCAAAGGCCACCCCGAGATACCAATTGTCCAACCTCGAGGGTTCAGAACACGGTGGAGGCCTCCATTTGAGCCCGACTCTCTCGGCGGCCTGGGAAAGCATAGTTGTCAGATCTGGGTCAGGCTCGGGCAATGCTACTCTCCCAGAAGTTGGCAACGCAGCCGAGTCTTCATCCCTGGAGGACTCCAGCTCACCCTCTGATGCAGCGATCAGACATCTGATCATCCGAAGGAGCCCCGAATGAAACTGCTGGTCCCCCCTGAGAAGAACCAGCACCTCCACCTGGAAGCTCCACAGCTTGCGGAGTGCTAGAGGAGTGGGGAGCCCATGGAGACTGACTCTGTGGGTTATCCCTCACTGTCACCCTGGCTATTCACCAAAGTAGCCCTCTTCTGATGCCCAGAAGAAGAACTAGATCATAGGTAAAGGGACTCCACCTCGTTTGAGGTACTGGAGTCTCGACCGCAACACCGTGATGGTCATCTTCCCGCAGTGGGTACATAACTCATCCACGAAAGCTACCTCAGTGTGCTCGACGCTCAGACACGTGAGGCGACAATCGTGACTGTCATCCGGCACCAGATAACGACCGCATCCAGAATCACACATCTTTAAAAAGATGCAACATCACACACGTTTTCTCTTTTAGGGAAATTTAGCTCTCTTTTAGTGCTGAAGCGCACAGGGGAAAAGGCCGCAGCACTGCTGGCAGGGAATAGTGCAGCCTGCAGTGTGCACAAAGCTCTTTTAGGACAGCAGGAAATGCTCAGAAGATCACGACCATCAACCCCGGATCCAGAGGCCTTTTCCCGAAGAGCACTCGCAGACACTCGTTGAATACACTCTGGACGTGAACGGAAGAGCCGAACAGTCGAGCCACTCGGCTCCGAAGCGAAACGCTGAATGAGCGTTGCACCCGCTTCCACATTTATTTAGAGGAGCGTCAGATGCAAATATCCCACACCAATGTGCATTGGCTTGTTTAGTTTACACTCAAAGGTGATACTGCGAGATCCCAATTCGTCAGTTCAGTTCTGACGTAACGTCAAACATGACTGACTGAAAGGGAACATAGCTTCTGTTATTTATAACATATTTGACAGCATGTACACACGCTGACTATTTCCTAAATATAGAAGTCACATGACCAGACAGGAAGATTAAAGCACAAGAATCGATTCTCCAGTCTCTAGTTGCCCATATGAAAACGATGTTAAACTCAAAACAACAAACACTGTCATTCAGTGAGAATTTAGAGTCTAAGCGAAAGGATTTGAACACGTGACATGTATCATCCTTTTCCATAAGGGAAAAGGCCACACATGATGATGATGATGATGATGATGATGATGAAGCTCTGCTCGGTTCTCTGAATTACCTGAACGGCTCTGGACTGCACTGTCTTTTTTAAGATCTCAACATCTTCTATAAATGGACCGTCCGTCTCCATTTCTACAGGACTGTTTAGTCCAGACGGATCAACATACATAACGCACTATAGTGGAAAAGAAAGCAACAGAAACACAGACAGAAACATGAGCGTCAAAGAGCCATTAGCAGCAGATGGAATGTCAGTAGGAATTTGTGTCGTAATCAGGTCACATGATTGACAGGAAGAAGCACGAGCTGCAGCGATGCAGATCACGTGATGCATGATTGGATGGAGAAACTCACCTGTGGGTTTGACATGGCCAGATTCTCGATCTTCATCCAAGCCTCCTCTCGCTCCTTCAGCTTGGCTTTCTCTCTGGAAGCAAAAGCAGTGTTTTCATCAGGCACGAATCCATCACATGACACCGCAGCTGTGTTTGTGTTTAGACTCACTTATTCTTCTCAGCTCTGAACTGTTGTGTGCAGTCGTCAAACAGCTTCTGGTTCATCTCCATGAAGAGCTTCAGTGCGTTATAGATCAAACCGTGAATGGTCCTACAGTCATAAACGCACAGAAGAGAGACAGATATATTCATGTGTTATGAACGCCATCAACATTCAGAGAGAGCTGAGACTCTCACAGAAACACCTCTGCATCTTTACATTTCAATAAAACGTTGATTTGATGCAAACAGGCGCGAGTCTTACTTGTTCCAGTGGCTCTTGGAGTTGCGGTAAAGCGCCGGGAACATGATGGGTAAAATCCTGGCTGCGTTGTCACTAATGAGACTCATGATGTACTCGTTGTTCCAGTAATACAGAGCTCTCTCCGCCACCTGATGGTGACACGCATCACATGACACATTGAGACACATTCAGATTCTGCTGTAAAGCAGCTCTTAAAAGACAAGAACGTTAGCAAAATCTTCTTAGAACTCATTTTTTTAGTTCTTGATCCGGTTGACTCACCTGAAAGTGAGGACTGGACACACACTTGGCTAACTGACGGAAGAGCGGCTCCATGACCTTCACGAACTCTGACGGCTCGATCACGTCCAGGATCTCCTCCAGCTCGTTGAGGAACATCACCTCCTTTGGACTGTGAGTCTTGGGCCAGTACTTGAGAAGAGCCATGACCACCTGCACACGAGCAGCAGAGCGTCTGAGTCTCAACAGTGCAACACTCAAAGATAAGAGGATCAGAGCGTGAATCTTACCGGCTCCGTGAGAGTGCTGTCCTTCTCCAGGAACTGAACCACACAATACGCCAACTGGAGCGAGAAGATACGAGAGCCGATTAACAACACTGAACCGCCAGCCGCTCGTCCAGCACATCAGCAGATAACGGACTATATGTTTGTGAGTTAATGATGTTTTTACGGCGGCGTGACTCACCTGCGGGTGATAGACGCTCAGAGACTTCACCTTGTGCAGCGGCAGCAACACCTTCAGCAGGAAAATCTTGTGCTCTTCTTTTAAGGGTAAAGCAAATCCGTTGATGATGCTGTTAAAGAGAAGGAAGGAACACGGCTATCAGAACGCAGAAGATTTCCCAGCATGCACAGGGACAGACATCATAAGTTCATGTTTTACCTTCCCAGGATCTCTAGTAGTTCAGCTATTCCGTTGTGATGCTCCGTCTCATAAATAAACCTGTAAAAACACAGAAAACACACAAGGATTCTGAGCGTTTCACGTTTACATACGGAGTCAAACAAAGAGGATTCAGTGCTAAACATGTTTCAAAACTGAGAATGCATGATTACACTAACTCATGAACACAAATGAGGCATGAAGGCATTGCTCACCTGTAAAATATGTTATTGATCTGCTTTCTGATATAAGCCCGCAGCCCGAGAAACTTTCCATATATTCGGTGCAGGGTGGTTTTCAGGAAGTCCCTTTCTCGAGGATCTTCACTGTCAAACAACTCTAGAAGCTGAAATTGTCACATGATCCTTCAGAAAACATTCTAATATGCTGATTTGCTGCTCAAGAAACATTTATGATTATGTCATCATAATCATGTGACACTGAAGACTGGAGTTATGATGCTGAAAATTCAGCTTTTGATCACAAAATTACACTTTACTATATATTCACATAGAAAACAGATATTTTACATCGTAATAATATTTCACAATTTTTACTGTATTGATGATCAAATAAATGAAGCCTTTATGAGCACAAAAAAATCATTAAAAACATTAAAAAATATCCTATTTAGTGATAAAAATCATTACCTGCATCACAAATTTCTGATCAATGTACTTCTTCGCAACATTGGGCTGAAAATCAGGCGACTCTAAAAACCGCAGGAAAAACTCGTACACCAGCTTCAAGAAACAGAAAGATGCAGTAATGAGCAACAGGTCAAAGAAGGGCAGATTCTCTCTCGTTCACACCGTGACCCAACCAGACGCCACTGATAACAGTCGAATGCGCTCTGATTGGCTGTGACGGTTCTTGTGGCATCGCTCTGATTGGGTCATGGTGTGAACGGTCATGTGACTGATGATGCACCTGTAGATGAGGCCATGCTGCTTCAAGAGTGGGTTCGTCCTCCTCGGGGTCAAACTCTGCTCCCGTCGGGTTGGATGAAGGCGGCAGACTCCTGAACATGTTGATGGCAAACTACAACACAAACACAGGTCCGTCAGCACACGCCATCATGCCTTCCGGGCGCCGGCAGCACGTTCATGTCACAGTTTCACAGGAATGAGCGTAACACATGTCAGCGTGAGAGAAACGTGCTCGAGGTGTTTCTCCTGCCGACTCTCACTCACTAGATGAGACGCGACAGACTGACACGGAGACCAGACGCCACACGCCATCGAAGGTGTCTTTGATCAGAGTTTCTGTCCAGTGGCCATACGAGAGCGTTAGATCACCCACAAATGAAAATTTTTTGATTAGTATATGGACGAGTCATCTCTCGGATTTCATCAAAAATATCTTAATTTGTGTTCTGAAGATGAACGAAGGTCTTACGGGTGTGGAACGACATGAGGGAGAGTAATAAATGACAGAAATATAATTTTTGGGTGAACTAACCCTTTAAAGTACGAGTTTGTTGTTTTACATCAGGGTTTGAGCGCTGCTCATCTCCACATCCGTCGCCTCAGCAGACTTTCTCGTAAAAGATGTTAATAAAGAGGAATGACAGAAGTCTAAATGCCAAGCTGAATTTATCCTGACAGCTCTGATTATATCTCATTATTGTGGCCAAGAACGTGTTTATGTACTCACTGAATAATTCATATCCAATAAAAATTAAAATATGGCATAAAACATTTGAGAATAAAGAAGTTTCCATCCCATGTGTTCAAGAGAACAAAATCATCACTTTCTGGTGCAAAATATCAGTAATAAAACTAAGTTTCTTCAATCGGGCTCTTTTCTCCTCCATCATAAATGAGTCTCAGAGCGTCAGACGAAACACAATAAACGCTGTCATGTGATCTTGTGTTGGGATGCTGGTGTTTGGGAACACAATCGTGTGAGACGCTTCTGGAGGAATTAAACCAAATCATTCTGATGACAGACTTTGACGTTTCAGATCCACCAAACCAACATTTGAGATGCTGCGATGTGATTGGTCCGCTGGTTAGTCCAGTTATCCAATCACAGCTTCTGCTGAGCCAAAGTCACATGAGGTTTTGAAGTTTTTCATGTACATTTCATCCAGTGTTTTGAAAAACGGCTTTAGATTAGGAAATGTCATTGACAAACAGCCAGAAGATGCTTATATAAATTTACCGCAGATCAATCACTGGCCTCATGTGCGTCACGTCTCTCATCTAGACAGGCAAACAATCGACGGGCGCATTAGCAGAACAATAACGCCATTAGCATTGGCACCAATCATGCAGCTTTGATCATGTGACTGAAGGACACACGCAGCTGATCTGTTCAAAAGAACACGCCTGTATGTTATAGATTCTGAAACAGAACATCGTCTCTCAGATCAAACATGATAACGCTGTAAACAGAAGAGCATGTGAAGCACAAGACGGCCGCGGCCGACTCTATATCGGGACGCAGGGAACAGAAGCATCATTGTCCGGCGCTCCGAGATCAAAGCGGGCGTCTGAAGCGCTGGTGACTCACCATGTGCACCACCTCTGGGTAAATGGGCTCGGTGATGACGCCGCGGTTGTGGGTGATGAACTCCACCATCTCGCTGAGCGCCGCCCGCTTCACCTCCTTCCATTTCAGGTCACTGAGGGGGTCGGACAGGAAATCAAAGAGAACGCAGCACTGACGCAGCTTCTGCACGAAGAGCTTCTCCTGCTCGGCCGGAGCCACATCTGAAACCACACCGAGATCATTTAAACTCACAATATCCTGTTAGCAGAAGCTGAAACTCTTTTATATTCCTCACTGTAACAGCATTCTGTTGTGATGATACTGAAATAATAATAACATGCTTGAGCAGAACATCTCCATGAAGAGGTCGAGATGAGTTCAGACACATGATTTCATCTGATCCAAAACTAGCCTCAAACCATTAAATGACATGCTGGATTATTTCAACAATCTACAAACATTTTCAGATATTTAGAGACACTTTAACGTATAATTGAGCAGCAGTAATCATCCTCAAACACTTCAGTTTTCTGGCCGTGACTTGTCAAATAAAATAATTGAATTATCAGTATTTATTTGTGATTTTTTTTAAACATCATTATTACAATAAACAGTAAAAATGATTATTTTCTCACGTCATTCAAGTCTGTATGACGTTTGTTCTTCTGTGTTTTTATTCACACAGTGGAAGTCAGTGTCGTTTGCATTCGTCAGCATCTCTTATGATAAACAGTCACAGTGATGGTTCTGGAGCACTGTGTTTCAGGCGAAGCGGCTCATGAACATGAACAACACTTTACAAACTGACACTGAGAAATGGGAATATTGACTTTCTGTCAGAAACAAACACACTCTGTTTTATTCATGCAAAACTATTGAAAAAGCCCAGTGCATTGTGGTTCAGTGACACTTCTCTTTCACAACATGGATCGATACACACAGTCAGTGATTGTTTCAGGATGACAGAGACTCTTAGAATCTTAAATCGCTCGAGCAAAAATGTGGGAAATGATCAGGTGACTCTGAGCGACTCGACGGCTCTGACTCTCAGAAGCTTTACTAAAACTAGTTATTTTGTTTTATTTTAAGAGGACCGTCTCGTTTTACAGAGCGATGCAATAAACGAACAAGATCTGGTTAAAGTGACTTCAGCTGCGGTTCATACAGATTCATGTGGAGAAAAGACTCACTCTCCATTTGACTCACTGAATCACTGCTGAACCGTCAAACCTTCAATCCACAAACTACAAGATGATTCAGTTCAGTCACTCAGTGACCAGAAATAATCATAGATACATCCATTTACACACACACACACACACACACACACACACACACACTCACACACACACACACACACACACAGGTTTGTTTTGCTATCTTAGTGGGGACTCTCCATAGGCGTAATGGTTTTTATACTGTACAAACTGTATATTCTCTCCCCCTACACTACCCCTACCCCTAAACCTAACCATCACAGGAAACTGTGCACACTTTTACTTTCTCACAAAAACTCATTCTGTGTGATTTATAAGCCTTTTGAAAAGTGGGGACATGGGGAATGTCCTCATAAATCACCTCTCCTTGTAATACCTATGTCATACCCATGTCATTATACACATTTGTGTCCTGATATTTTACAAAAACATGCCCACACATACACACACACACACACACACACACACACAAACACATGCCCACACACACACACAAACACACACTTAAAGACACACAAGCTCTCACACACACAAACACAAACACACACACAGACACAGAGATACACACACACACTTTCTCTCTCTGACACACACAAACACACACACACACACTCTCTCTCACACACACACACACACACTTTCTCTCTCTCAGACACACAAACACACACACACTCTCTCTCTCTCACACACACACACACACACAGACACAGATACACACACACACACTTTCTCTCTCTCAGACACACACACACTCTCTCTCTCTCACACACACACAGAGATACACACACACACACTTTCTCTCTATCATACACACACACACACACACAAACACACACACTCTCTCTCTCTCTCTCTCACACACACACACACTTTCTCTCTCTCAGACACACACACAC